>LN891090.1:23443-48988 GCA_900010015.1 Tuber aestivum
GGATCAGTTTCTTCCCACCCGAGGAGTACTTTCACCATTCCCTTGTCCGCATTCGAAGTGGCATACCAGAGAGGTGGTCGGCCGTAAATACTTTCCTTATTGGGGTTGACTTCTTCGTGCCCGAGTAGTAATTTCGCCACTACCTCATTTCCATGCAAAGCGGCATGCCAGAGCGGCGTTCGGCCCCGATTATCCCCTTTATCGGGGTCGACCTCATCCCGCTCGAGTAGTAATTTCACCACTCCGTCGTTTCCACGCAGAGCGGCATGCGATAGCGGCGTTTGGCCCTCACTATCTGGCTTGTCAGGGTCGACCTCTTCCCGCCCGAGTAGTATTTTCACAAGTCCCTCGTATCCATACCAGGCGGCATACGAGAGCGGTGTTCGGCCCTTATCATCTGGCTTGTCAGGGTCGACCTGTTCCCATCCGAGCAGTATTTTGACCACTCCTTCGTGTCCATTCGAAGCGGCATATGAGAGCGGTGTTCTACCGTGATTACCCAGCCTGTCAGGATTGGCCTCATCCCGCCCCAGGAGTATTTTCACCACATCCTCATGCCCATTATGGGCAGCCCAAGCAAGAGGTGAATTACCCAAAAAATCAACTTCATTAATATCGCAACCCTCCATCTCTATCAGAGCGGCAACAACCTCAACAATTCCAAAGAATGACGCGCAATGTAGTCCACTAAACGGAGAACACGGTTGATAGTTCCGAAGATTCAAATCATTTACTTGCGATAAAAGATATTTGGTGGATAAGGGGTGATAATGTTCTTGTAACAGCTTTAGCGCTAGTGATCTTGCGTAACGTCATTCACGGGGATGCGGCTCTTCACCCATATGCGGCTCACCATAGCAACCACTAGAAAACCCAATGTATAATTGATTATTGACATAAATAATAATGCAACCACTTTAGAAATTGGTTAAAAAGTAATTTTAAATATGGGGAATCAGAATATGTAGCTTTTATTTATTAATAAGCAAAATCATTGTTGGTATAGTGGTTTTAAGAATAGTTGTTTTAAACAAGACTACACTTTTACAGCATGTGTAAAAATGCAAATATAAATAGGAGGACCTTTATAACCTAATAGAATAATTATTTGGGCTTTATATACTTAGAATACTATAGCTTTCTGGTAATTTATAAGCCTATTGGCATGTTATACTAGCTGAAAGAGAGGAGGAAAACAACATACAAAATATATCATTTTTACTATATGATATCTGTTTGTGAAGATAAGATATGAAGTGGATACTTTGTAATATTCTTTTCTACAACTATTTAACTAAGTTTACCAAGTTTTAAGAATTATGGATAAGTTGTTCATGTTCTATGGAGAACAGCAGGAAATCTATGTTAAAATTCAGTGTTATTAGAGTTGATGTTTGAAATCTCTGAGTCCTATTACCTAAATAGACTAAAACTTTTTCAATAACTTTAACAATATGAGTAGACTAGAAAGCACTACTTTGGACCTTCTCCTGAATATGTAGTCTACTTAGTTGCAGCTTAAAGATAGTATTTCTCTCTAAATTACTTTATAATAATATTAGCATAAAATTTACAAGACTTGACCTACTGCCTTGAGAACTTATATATGATCTTGGATCATGTCAGTGAAGAATATTAAAAATTATTATAACATTATGTAAACCCTACATGTAGATATCATCTATTCCTGTTTATAAGATACATTTTTAGCTTTCGTTTTTTGTTTAGTCTCAATAGCCCCCAAAATAGCTACAAACAAATCCTAATGCACTTAACACATCAAGTTCAAGACCTATAAGATCCTACAATTTACTTAAACTAGTATTTTTACGATGATTTTTAATTTTCCTAACCCACTATTCTAATCAAGATGATATTTGAGCTACTCTAGAACAAACTGAGTATACAAGAAGAACCATTCTTTATTATCAAATAAAAACTCTAGATTCTGATTCTCCATATTTAAAAGTACTTTTTAACAAATTTTCAATATGGTATCATTATTATTTGTGTAGATAATCAAATATACATTTGGTTTTCCAGCGGTTGCCATGGTGAGCCGCATGTGGGTAAAGAGCCATTGCACGGTAAATTACGTTACTCCGAGAGCTCCCTTTTCGCATGGACTCCCCAGTATCTAGAGCAATATTCTAGAAACGGTATGCGGCAGTATCTAGCAGAGGGGTTGGTCGAAATGTCCCTGATCTGTTGGGAATTTAGATAGGTCAAGCAGATTTCTGCCATCGCCGAATGGGGACCACCGAAAATATCGGGATGAGCGGTAAGGTACTCCTGGAGGGTAAAGTGGATCAGGTGCACGGTTGATGCCTCCTTATCCACAGTAATAAGCCCTTGGCAGCAGCTCACCAAGGTCGACATCGATGGGACGTTTCTGGGATTGAAATTGGTATACCCTATCTCTACTGCTAGGGCATGGCAGAGTTCATCCACTCGCAATGGCCGCTCCGCATGGCTTATCCACATCAAAGCTCCCAACCCGAGTCTCGATTTGCCTCCACCCTGCGCCTTTATCCGTTCAATCGTGGCACCATAGGGATCCCCCAACCCCCAACCATCTGTCACTTTGCCAAGCTTCTCCCGTCTCTGATAGATTGTCGATTCCTGCAGGATTGCCTCGGTATTCAAGGAGACAAGTCGAAACCTAGATATATGTATTAGCGCATAATGTACGATGGCTTTCCGAGTACCATTGCCTCTCCACACATTTTTGATAGATTCTCGGGAATCTTCTGCAGAATCTCCGCTTTCAGGCTCTTGTCCATCGCGTCTGGAATTCCGTCCTCGCCCAGCCTAGCATGAAGGTATCTAATGATATCATCCCTGCGGGGCCCTACAGACACACTTGCCACCCGTCCCGCAAGACACTTTTCGATCTCCATCTGAATATGGGGCCTTCCGCTCACGAATATTCGTGTATTTGGGGCACCCTCAATGACTTGGTTAGCGATTCTAGGAGCTTGACTTGTTGCGCCACTGCACATTCGTCCAGGGCGTCAATGCATATGAATGTGCGCTGCGAGGATGTGATGGTCTGCAGCATCTTCACGAGATCAAAAAGTTGAGGCGCCCGTCCACCAATTACCTTCTTCTGCGCCTCGAATGCCCTCGATATTTCCTCCGGCACCAGGTCCATTCCGTTTATGATCTGTTTCAGTAGGGAACCTAGCATTTTTGTCGCAGACTGCTCTTTTCGCGCCGCGAAGTCAAAGTAAAAGCATGCAACTGCGGTATTTTGTCCACCGGCCAGGTCGCAAAGCCTGTCCACTACCAGCGAACTAATATTGCGGCTTGTTAGCCCCCGTTCTCTCTCAGCTCTCCTGGGAGTATATCCCCAATTACCTGATAAATGTCTTTCCTACCCCCGGATCTCCATAGCAAAACAAGACTGCCTTCTCAACTCCGCCTTCTCCGCCAATGTCACACCATCTCCCGTACTCCTCTGTTCTCATGACCCAATCCCCTACATTGTCGACACGGCGTTCTTGAACGTCCCGATGTCCCAACCGCGGCTCCAGGGGCGACAACCAGGTTAGGAGTTGAGACCGGTCATCGGCGACTGTACAGTTGTTCCACATATTTACATGGTTTGTATTGCTCGTATTGGAGGAGTTGTTGTTACCTCTACCGGTAGATTGGGAGATCTTCCGTTTTGTGCGCTTTGTGGATTTAGGCATTTGTTGAAACTAGTAAAAGCCGTTGTGGTTGGGCCGGGGGTGATTGATTATGGCCCGTTGCTGACGTTCTCTGTAATGAAGGTGGAGTGTGTCCTGCTGAAGAAAAGTGGGGTCTGTCGGAGTTTATTTATAGCGGGGCCTTTGAGGTCACCTGTTCCACTACGGAACCTAAGAAGAGTCCGATTAACCCTCCCGAGACCTTGCCGTAATAATCTCGTAATGTATGATAATATTATGATACCATTACTCGTGCCTCCGTGCCAAGAATTGGCACCTCTTTTGGAATAGCCTCTACTCGTGCCAAGGTTGTGACTAAGCATTGCAACCTGGGGACTCCTCCAGAGTCCCTGCCAGCTCAACATGACTTGGCTTCCCTCTTGGACGTAATGCTGTTAGGATAGAGGGCCTTTTTGGAATGCTTTCTGTAGCTAGATTAGTTACAAATATCAGGATATTTAACTTGCCAGCCCAACATGACTTGTGGCTCAACACAACTTTTTAGTGGCTCAATACAATATTTTGTGGCTTAAAATAATTTCTTAAAATAATTTTTCTATGGCTCCATCTTACTTTATAAGTCTGCTGTATAAAATGTTCTAGTTTACCTGTATTTTTTAAGCTTACTTGTTTCCTAATATCAGGAATTATAGGCTTTAATATTTTCTTTTTATAAGTTAAGATAGTTTGCCTACTACTCTTTACATATAAACTTATCTAGAGTTCTATTAACCTTCAAAGTAATATAAAACTACAAGGCTATATTCAGCTGTCTAGTTACTTTATACTATAATGTTATATTAAACTCTAATATTATATTTATCTACTAGTAATAGTATTTAATTAGTTGGAACTACAAAGTTCAAGTTATTTATAATTATAAATTTTCTTAGTATGATAACCTAAAGTTATGTGAAGTTATGAAAAGTAATATTGAGCTACAAAAAAGTTGTGTTAAGCCACACAAAAACTGTGTTGAGCCACTAAAAAGTTGTGTTAACCAACAAGTCATGTGGAGCTGGCAAGTCATGTTGAACTGGCAGGCACTCTCTTTAGAGTGCCCGGGTTACAAGCAGACAACTTGAAGCAGCCAGGGGTTATGATGCTTAGTCACAACCTTGGTATGAGTAGTGGCAACAGAGTCTAGGCTAAATCATATGCCTTCACTCAAGTCTTGTGCTGTAGGACCTCTGCTTGAGCACTCACCTGGTGTTCTCGGGTAAATTCACTTGTTACCTGCACTACTTGAGTACAGATCCCTACAGAAGCCAAGGCAGTCGAGACGGCTCACCCTACGACTGCAGAAAATGTTGCTTGGCGGGAACAGCAAACATCACCGGGACCAACACCCCTACTAGGTTCCAGTGACATACGCAAGGCCCCCAATACTCAGCGCTGGAGAAGCTCTTCCACTTTACATGAGCGCCACAATCACTAATAAAAGTCCGTATCCCAGGCAACATCACGGATCTTCGAATTGAACAATACCGGTACTTAATCCAGACCGTGATAGTTTCTCTAGCTAAGAAATTGTGATTATCACCCCCCTTGCAAGGGAACATAACCAAATCCCCAGTGATCTTTATCCCGTATTCCACTCATTTCACACCCATATTTTGTGCAGCTCTCCGGACCCAACCGACGGCAGAAAAAGGGTCTCAGTTCTCTCCACCACTTGTGGTGCCACAATTAACCTTTAGGGGCGGGTGAAAATCAGCAGGGCCAACCTGGCAGTTATTGAGTTGGCACACCGCGGAAAAGTTCTCTCTGACAAGTCTGAAGATTGAAAGGCTCTATCCAGGAGTATAGAGGAATGCTGTGCAGGCGAACAGTCACCCGAGGGCCGCGCTCTTAGGTCTTTGCCGACATTACTAAGCACTTATAGTGTGCCCCTATGGCATGCTGAATGATGAGTATGATACATCTCCCCCTTGGGAGTCATCCACCACTTCACTATGCTGCCGAGGGGTGGGAGGTTTGCCAACTCCGAGACCTCTATCCATGGTAGTGCTGATAATCGACAAGACGACCCGCAATGCTCTATTTTCTAACAAAATTGCCCCTACTTAAATAGCGAGATCCCGGGCCTGACCGAACCCGAGCTGGAGATAAGCCAGCCCATTCCTGAAATATCACGCTGGACCAACGGAGCGAGGAGCGCAACCCCGATAGTACATATTACCTCACGATGACACGCAACGAGCCATAGCATAGAAGACTGTTGCAAATGGCTTGCGCAGGAATCGAACATGAATACTCGAGTACCGGTAGACTACGGTTTCCATTCGTCTTGTTCACCTTGCCTTACAGGTCATTGTGAGCGGGTTTTGGGGTGGGTGTCGAATCCAGCCGATAGATTATAAAAGGACTCTGGCTAGGGGTGCGTTAACCAGACCGGTCGCTATCGTTGAGGCTGTTCTTGTGACGTGAGGGATTGCACTCCGCGACTGCCCTGTGCCGGGCCGGCGGCCACTCGCACTCATTTTCTGGCATTATATCTTGTGTCACCGGTAATACGAGTATGATAGAGTCTTTGAAACGGCTCAAACGCTAAACCTTTTATGGCTCCGAGGAGCTATTCTAAAAGAGGTGGGAATTCTTGGCGCGGAGGCACAAGTACGGGATAAGGGATACTGTACCTGTAAATAAATACAGCAGCCGCAAGAATGATAAGATAATGTGTACTAGGGTGAGGCGCCAAATCCACGTGTTTCCAAGCCCTAACCCATCACTCAAGTCTTGAGCTGTGGTATGATACCTCCACTCCCCTGCTGCACTCGAGTACGGTTTTACCAGTGCACGTACCGCCGATCCCTACAGAAACCAGGACAGCCCAGGTGGCTAATCCCGCGGAAAATCTACGAAGGGGGTAGGGGAAGTCTGGCGAAGTCTTGGTTGCTAATCGCATCCAAATTCTGTGAGCCGCGCTCGCCAGACTTTCCCCCACCCCATTCGTACCGGTAGGCTATAGGAGAATTGAGTATCATAGCATAAAAGCCCCAAAGCTAAAGGTGAGGTAACAACGGTGGCGTTAATACGAGTAGAGTAAATCAAGTCACAAACACCCCCGGTAAGGTGATGGGGTTCTGGACATAACCATCTCAATAGAGGCATGATGTTGAAGAGAGCGATATCGGGTACTTTAACTATGAATTTCAGGCTTCTAGTGAAGAACCCCAAAACTAAGGGAATCTCCTCCGTATTCATAGACAAATGTTCTGAACTATAGTTTGAAATAAGAAATCTACCCATTCTATCTTTAATCGTATATTGTGGAAGTAATAAAAATTAAAAAAATGGAATTAACAGAACATGATCGAATTTTAATGCGACGGGGGAGTTAAAAGTGGGCCACTTTTCAGTAGACTTTCCGGTAGACTACGGAATAAGCCCTGCCCTACCATACAAGTGATTTAAGGAAACACAAGAGCGCCACAGGTAAATAAACTCTGCTAGGTTTGTACTATGGTAATATCAACTACAGCAGCCTAGGTGACCAACACCAGACTATACAAACCAGTTTTGTGAGAGACTACAACCTCATCTGCAATGGATACCGAGGAGTTGGATTTAAGATATACTCGATATTATAGAAGCTCTCTCTCTGTATATATAACTAACTATTGCAATTACAAACAAAAGTGACAATTTTCGCACTAAAATTCCTGTGTCCTAGGAATATCTCTAGCCACTTATCCATAGCCGGAGACGATGATTTGATTAGGAAAGAAGCTGCGATAGTCTCCTCACAAAGCACATGAAAAACTCTTCATTGTTGTTCACCAATATTCTGCCACGCGGGACGTATCCCACACTGATATTCTTGCTACCTCTTCCGAAACAAACCGAACTCAAGGGAAGAGTATTTTCCTTGCCTCATGCAAGAAGGCTACCGCAAAAAGTCCTTCACAAGCATAGGAGCAGCAGCCCTGTCCGAATCCACAAACTGTAGCAGCTAGCCCGAATCACCTGTGAAAAATTCAGCCCAACGGGTCCAAAGACCAGAAATTCCTTCCTGACAATCATTGGATACCTGTGTATTAGTGGGGCCTTAAGATCCTCACCTCCTATCGACACAGCCAACACCACTACACTACGCACATTACCCGTACTACACTTGAGCACACTATCACCCTAGTGTATAATAGATCCCCGGATCGCCCATCCGTGATCAGACCAACACCCCACTGGAAGGCAAATTCGTCAAAATCGAAACCCTACCAAAAACTAATGTTTACCGATAGCCGAGCCGAGAAAGAAGCTCCCAGCCCAGGCGGCTCTAAACCAGCATATTCCAAGCCTGCACGGGCACTGCGGGAGGCGATTCACACAATATCACTCGTGTTGTAGCAGTTGTGTAAGAGTACAATTCCAGTACCAGATGCCGAATTCACCCTCCATAGATGAAGGTAGCCTAACGATATCCGAACTAACAGAGCCTCTCCTCTCGCTTGGCACCGGGGGTGTTCTATCAAATTATAACACTTCACTACTGAGCTTTATGGCTGACCGATATTATCCAATCGAAAGGGCATAGCAAAGCGGCGGGAAGATCCAACGGAGTTCATTTGGTCAAGATATTAGAACAGTCTTTACAAGTGGCACAGAAGATATCCTACACTTCTGCTAACATAATATCCCACCCTGAAACACATCTCTCATGCCAAACCCTCTTCATGTCTCCTGAGCCTGATTAGCCTCCTAAAAAGGCTTTTTGCAATCTTGGACGCTGGTCTGCCATCATGGGCCTGGGGGAGAATGTGAAAACCTGGAGGAATAATGTACCAGCAAAAGGCTACCTACCTTGTCCAACGATTAGGAAGCTGGTTCTCCCAATGATAGACCGTTCCTCCAAGGTGTCTGGGGATCCTGATTTCTGATCTGTATCCACACAGGTAAGAGTGCCGTCCGCAATCCACATTATGTCATTACCTCAAAATAGCACTCCCCAGTGGCTTCGGAGATAATCGGCCACCACACTCATAATCCAGGGGTGAGGTAAATCCGTCAAATCGGAAATCGATACCCAGAGTGGTCCTTACCAATGGGTGAGCCTGCCAACCCTGTAATTTCTAATCATGCACGGAATCCGCCCACTCGGGGGGAGTCGGGGGCTGACCTTGATAAGCCTGTACATTGGGTTTGCAACCGAGTTCACGAAATATCACCGGGTGCGAGGCGATGAGCAATCTTTAGAACACAGCTGCAATGTTGTGAGCAGAACTCAACCCCGGTAATTAATGGCACTGCGACTGTATCTCCCCTGGTTATAAGTTCAACTTAATCGGTACCGCATTCCGTGATATCATCACTCTGCAAATTTGGCCACAATGAAGATAGAGCGCAGAATCCCAAGGTGCCGTGAGAACAAAAAAATGTTCGTCCTATGTTACTGTTCACTAGATCCCCAATTTTCCAGTTTTTGTGTGGAATGGTATAATGCGGCGCGGTGGACACCATGACTCCTCTTTTTTAATCCGGATGAGGAAACCCCGGGCATGGGCCCTAAAAGACTCCTAATCCATTCACCCCTGGAGCGGGTTGTAGTAGTGGTGGTGGTGGTGGAAAGGCTCTAGTTGTTGACATCTCGGTAATCAGTTTGGACATATTCTCTCTTACCGCTCTCGAAAAGGGTACTATGTGGGTGTTGGCCGTTCGCCGGTGCTGGTGCGGCTTCTACCCGAAGCTCCCTAGAGTGAAAGAAATTTCTTGCTACGAGATATGTTCTACTAGTGTGTTCGTGCTATAGAATTGGCTACGAGGCTAATGAAAGCAGTGAACGACATGGAAGGCCTTGGTGCCAACCACCCGCCCTCCATACCTGCATCCATAGTGGGGGGTGTCCTACAGATAGGGGGTTAAGTAGGATATCCCACTAAGCGTAGGGGCATATGATTTCTGATAGTAGGTCCCGTACTATAGGTATGATCGTTAATGGAGCTCACAATCAGGTTAAGAATCCCAGAGCTTTTGTACACCTCGCTCCTATTGTAAAGGTATGTGGCTAGAGCAACTTGAAGGAGGAGGTAGTGTGAGGAAAGAGTGGGGATTTTCTTATGCTTGTATTTCTTGTCCTTATTTTTTCTATCTGCAGAATGATGGGGTTTATATAGAAGAAATCTACCATACAACGGCAACCCAATATCCCATCCCTCCGCATACCAAACACATAAAGCTCCACATATAAAGCCGAGGGACTTCCAGTTACTCCTTGATCCTCCAAAGTTGATCATCGGCTGTGGCCCGCACAGTTTAATTCCTCAGTAATTCCATCCTGCCAAACACATTCATATACTACCGAGCATTGCCAGATGCCAAAGATGTCCGAGACTACTGAGAACAAGGAAAAAATCTCACTAAAACATGATCAAACAACAAGTGAAACAACAGTAGGGTATTGCTACCCAAACATAATAACTAGACACATATGAAATACTGAGTACCGGTGATTTTCAACACTCCCCCTCAACGGTACTCTGTCCATAAAGCTTAACCCTTATCAATTCTCTTTCCATTTCCAATGGTTCCTGCACTCCTTAATGCACTTCCGTTGGATGTCCTGATGGGCTCCAAGGAACCAGCTCCTCTGTGAGAATTAACCCAAGTCCTTTGACATGTTTTTGAAAAAGGGTACGAGGAAGTGGCTTAGTGAAGATGTCTGCTGGCATCTGATCTGTAGGGCAGTAGGTGAGCTTGATATGGTCAGTGGTGACATGGTCGCAGATAAAGTGGAATTGGATGTCAATGTGCTTCGTTCTGGCATGATATTCTGGATTCTTAGCTAAGGCAATTGCACCTTGATTGTCACACTGGATCTGCTGCATTTCCTGAGCATGGAAAGTCGCATCCAACTCAGACAAAAGCTTCTGCGTCCATAGTAACTCCTTTACCCCCTGTGTTAGGGACATATATTCTGCCTCTATTGATGAAAGGGCAACTGTAGACTGCTTGCGGCTTGCCCATGATACAGCCAGGCCATTGAGTCAGAAGAGGTACCCACTGATTGACTTTTGGTCTTGCTCTCCCCCCCCAATCAGCATTGGTGAAACCATCACACATCCCTCTCCTATATCCCAGTCCAAGTCCTTGTGTTCCAAAGAAGTAATGAAGGATTCTCCGGAGCACTGTCCAATGTTGGGGGTTGCGATTGGTGCAATGCTGGCTGACGGAAGATATTGCAAAGACAATATCTGGTCTACTACCAATCATGAGGTACATGAGGGACCCAACTGTAGACTGGTACCACTGTCGGTTTGCCTCGTCGGTTTCGTAACTTGCCGGGGACTTTGTGAGGCAAACATGTGGATCTGCCCCAGTAGGTAGCGTTGTAACCTGGCACATTCCATGCTGCTCAAGTAGTGTTGGGAGGTATCTTTGCTGCGAAAGATGTACTAGTAGGGTTCAGTTTTTGCCATCGCGCTAGATTTCCATTCCCAGGAAGGTGGTTAAGTGACCCAGGTCAGTCATTTCGAATTCGTGTTGCACTAGGTCCTGAATCCATACCATAGCCGGAATAGTTGGTAAGCTAATGATGAGGTCATCAACGTAGACGAAGAGGACAGTTTTTCGCTCATAATGGATGTAGACATTGTGGTCAGCCTGGCTTCTTTGAAACCTGTGGTGTAGAAAGAAGCTGTTAATTCGGCCATACCAAGCACAGGAGGATTGCTTAAGGCTGTAACCGGAACTGGAGTTCAGTCCGTTCAGTTAAAGCAATTGTTTTATGTTTTTTTTACTTATGGTTTCGAGTATCCTTTGATACTCAGTTTGTTTTATTTGTGGTTTTAAGTATCCTTTGATACTTAGTATATTTTACTCATGGTTTTGAAGTATCTTTTGATACTCAGTTTGTTTTATTTGTGGTTTCAAGTATCCTTTGATACTTAGTTTGTTTTATTTGCAGATTTCAGTAAGGGAGACTGGGAAACTCGCCAATGCAGGACATGGACGAAATCTTGTATTTAAAGACCGCTGATTCTCTCGATGGAACAGCAGACTTCGACGGACAGAGTATTTCTAATATACTTGGTTGAACGGTTACCTCTTCGAGTCCCTATTCTTTATATCTTTCTCATGGAGCCTCCCTTAGCGCAGTTTACTCATAGGTTGTAGATCAACTTGTATGCAACTCCTATTGTCCCCGGAAGCATGATTAGCACCCCGGTGCACACACGTTACATTTTTTTAACCTCAGCAAGTGGTTAGAAACTTGTACGCAAGATCATGGATCGACAGGTGCAACCCAGCAAAGCTAGCACGAAGGCGGAGAAGCCCAGCAGTAGCCCGCCTACCCCACCTACACCATAGACCCTCTCACGATGCGCAGCGGGAAACAGGTCTCCAGAGAAGGGCTAACAAAGCCCAAGAGCCCAGGCCAAGTCAAAGGGCCAAAGGATGGATTCACAATCGACGATCCAGGAAGACAGCTAGCACGAGATCAGGCACCTCAGGATTTCAAGGGATCTAAGGAAGAGTTTAGCCAACAAAGCCTATCCACGCCTGGAGGCTTCCCAGTTACCCCCGAAAAAGGAAAAACAACCCGGAACTAGTGAAAGTTTATCAAGACTACCTACAGGAGGTACAGGGGCGGTACCAGGACCTGAAGATAACAGTAGCTACAGCAGTACCGATAGCGAAGGCAGTATGGCAAGTTTAGCAAGAGACCCACCCAGAGGTCCCCCAGCACCGCCAGATCCTCCCGGAGGAACAGCTCGACTCGGCAGCATACCTGTCAACCCCCCTAAGATTAAACTCCCCCTACCTGCAAACCTCTCCGAAAAGGGTTATGACCTAAAACCAGAACCTTCCAGCGGTGGGAAATAGCAGTGCACCAATACCTGAGACTACATGGCATCAACATTGAAGAGCACAACACGGGAATGTATATCGCAGCTTTCTGTGAAGGCAGAGTCCTCGATGCCTACCAGCAATACACAGACGTATATGGCCATGGAGCTTGAGAGACAAGAGTGCGGGAGGCACTGAAGGAACTGTTCCAGTCATCTCAAAATAGCGAAGAAATATTCAAAGCTTTCAACAGCATCAACCAGACCCATGGCGGAAAAACAGAATGAATCATGAAGATAGCAACAGACCTCTTGCTGTATGCAAAGCGCATGCCGCGTGGGGCCGTATCGGCCTACATGCAGAAGCGCCGATTCTATGATGCTATACACCCCCTACTCCGCAGAGAAGTAGAACCTATGGAAGAAGATGATGATGACATCCATGACATAATAAAGAAAGCTGAACAGAAGGATACAATACTGCATGAAACCAATGCCTACGGAACTAGGTCCCCTCCACTACCTCGCAAGGAACCGCAAGAAAATAAACTAGGCCCATCATGGACAAAGAAGCCCAAATTCCAGAAAAGTACAAAGCAATCCACCAAGGAAAAATGGTGAGAAAAAGGGGAATGCTTTGAGGGTGGGAAAACCGGACATATGGCCCGAGATTGCCCAACCAAGATGGGAAAAGGTAAAGCGATCAAGAAAGAGCCTGCAGCAAACTACATAGAACTAGACGAATACGAGGATGTGCAGTTCAACACCATGGAAGCCCAGTGCTTCCTGGTCCAGCCAAAGGCGGGAAACAAATCCTACCAAGTGCTAGAAGGAACCATCCAAATCAACTGGCATCCTGCGCGAGTCCTTTTTGATACGGGAGTAATCGGTACAGATATGATCAGCAACACCTTTGTGGCTACCCATGGACTCAAAACCAAGAGTCTCCGGCAACCAATTCTGGTCTCAATGGCGGTAAAAGGATCCCGTTCTACTAGCCATAAAACAGCAAATGTCTCAATCTAGCTAGGATCTGTTAAGTTCCCGGAATACAAAATGCTACTAGGGAATGTAGCTAAATTCGATGCCTTTATTGGGATCCCCATCCTCACTCGTCACAAAGTGGTTATCAGATGTGGCGATTCTGTCATAGAATTTCCAGAGCAGAAAGTCCGAGTATCTTATACCCCCACCAGCGAAGAATACCAAGCAGCGGTATGCGAATCAGTGGTTTATGAACTACTAGAAGCATTGGACGATGTCTTTTCTGATAAGATCCCAGAAAAGCTACCCCCCATGCATGCAGAGAACCACCAAATCACCTTCAAAGACCCAAATAACCTAAAAAATCAACCTACGTACTCGATACCCGATGCCTATAAGGATCAGTTGCAGGACTGGATTAACCCGATGATGAGAAGAGGAGTAATCTATAGGAAACAGGCCCCTGGTGCGGCACCTATGTTTGTCCAGCCAAAGGCAGATGGGAAGCGAATCAGGCCCCTGGTAGACCGTAAGCTCCGGAACAGCAATACAGTGATAGAAAGTTCCTCGATTCCGAATCAGACGGAGATCCTTGAGCCAGTAGGCCGGGCAAAATACAGCAGCAAAATAGATTTGAGCGACGCTTATTTCCAAACAAGGGTGGATGAGGAAAGTGAATCAAAAAACTTGTTCAAAACCCCATTTGGAATGTTCATCAGTAGGGCAATGCTGCAAGTCGATGCCAATGCGCCCACCACCTTTATGTGCATTATGGAAAACCTGTTTAGTGAATACCTACACCACTTTGTGTGGCTCTACATTGATGATATCCTAATCTACTCAAACACCGAAGAGAAGCATGCGAAGTACATTAGAATAGTGTGTGAGAAATTAAGACAGGAAAAATTCTATGCTAGCAAGAACAAAACAACCCTGTTTGCAGACAGACTCAAAATCCTAGGCCATGTCATTGATGACCAGGGAATTGTCGCCGCTCCTAGAAAAATAGAATCTATCACAAATTGGACTACTCCGCAAACACAAAAGGAACTTCAGCGGTTCATGGGATTGGTTAACTATATTGCATGCTTTCTCCCACACCGTGCTACAATAATGGCACCCCTCACGGATGTAACAGGAAAAGCCGAATTTGCTTGGACAAACACACACGACCAAGCATTCAGGAATGTGAAGAAATTAATCAAGGAAGTGGATGTGGTCCAACCACTAGACTACTCCAAAAAGAAACCTATTTGGTTGATCACTGACGCGTCAGATGTTGGAGTTGGCACCTGGGTGGGCCAGGGGTTGTCATATGAAACAGCGCAACTGGTGGCACTACATAGCAGGAAATTCAATGACTCCCAAATGAACTATGGAACAACCGACAAGGAAGCCCTTGCAGTTGTTGATGTGCTCAACACTTTCCACCATCTTCTGATGGGAAATCAATTCACAATAGTGACCGACCATCAACCCCTAACCAATCTGAAGACAGAAAAGATACCGAGACGAAGGAGGACACACTGGATCAGCGAAATCAGCAAATTCGACGCAAAGATCATCTACATACCAGGACGAACCAACTATTTAGCTGACGTCCTCTCGGGCATTTATGAAAACCAGAAGACAGAGAGCGCCCCCTTAGTACAAGACGATACCAGATCGAACAACGACCTCTCCGACTCTACCACATTTGAACAAGAACTCAATGCCATGCAATCTGAGGATCCTAACCCCCCGACTCTTACCTCTCCTCCCGACTCCTATACAGAGTATTATGCGGAAGGACGAGACAGCTCCTGCGAAATAACAGCTGGAAATGACTGGGGCGATACCTGCACTCTCCGTCGAACACCCTCCCCCGACCGAGAGCATGCAGCAATCCATTATTCTCAATGCTACAGTGATCATTGTCCTTACCACCAGACTGAAATCAAGTTTGTCAATAACCATCCCAAACCCCAAAGCCAATCCAGCAAGTACTCTGGATCTATGGGGGGATCTACCAGCTTCGGTTCAGCCTGGGGGGAGGAACAAACAAAGGAGATCTTGAACCTTACAGATGAGCTGTCGCCACCGCCGGTTACCTTGATGGAGCCAGAGGTACAGGCACCTATTGACATCCAATACTTAGAAACAGCTGCGAACCTCTACCCCCCACCGACCGAATACCCGTCAAGCCTACTCCCGGTGGCCAGACGTCTTTACAGTGATGCCCTCGGCTGCTATAACACCGAACCTCGCATCTCAGTCATGCCACCTACCCGTAACGATTTCCACCGCGATCTATACCAGTCATATGATGAAGAAAATCCAAGACCAGATGAAGATGAGGGACCCAGCCATGGAGAACTCATTGAAGAAGAGAGAGATGTGCGATCCACCATGGATGCCTTGAAAGGAACCTTTCGAACCCAGATGATCAAAGCCTACTGATGCGACCCCCTCTATCACAAGGTCCTTGACCGTGGAAGGACCGGAGACCTAAACCTTTATGAAATCTCTGGTGAGGTGATATATGCCCCTACCTGATACAGCAACAGAGCCCTCTACATTCCCGATAGACATGTAACGAATGGAAGAACGCTTCGGGAATACCTGATCAGCGAGATCCATAATAAGGGCCATGCCAGTGCTGACCGGAACCTCCATTATGCCTCAGAATACCTATACTGGCCAGATATGCGTGATGACTTCAAGCACTATGCAAAGACCTGCGAAGAATGCCAAAGGAATAAGGGACCTACTACGCTACTGGAAGGATCTGCCCAGACACTGAAGCTGCCCACTGATGTGTTTGAATCATATGCCATAGACTTCACCGGGCCCTTCAACAAATCCAGTGGATATGACACCACCCTGGTAGTGCTGGACCATTTCTCCGGATTTACTTGGCTTATACCAACCCTCGCATCTGCCACAGCCCAAGATATATGGGATCTGCTGCGACGAAATGTCTTTACCCCTCAAGGCTATCCCCTCTCCATGGTTACTGACGCCGACCCTGAATTCACATCCAAGTTCTGGAAACAAACCTTGACCTCGATGGGGATAGAGCACAGCCAGGCAGCACCAGGCCACCATCAAACCAATGGGCAAGTGGAGGGAAAGATCAGGGAAGTGAAAACCGGCCTCCGAAACATAATTAACAAGCGACAGAACAACTGGGAGCCGGCCCTCCCCGAAGCGGCAGCATATATTAACGCAATGTACTCTAGTACTATTGATTCAGCCCCTTACAAAGCAGTATATGGATGAAACTACCCCCTGCTGCCCCACACCATCTTCAAGGACTCTGCAGTCCCGGCCTCTGATAGCCTCCTCAACCAGCATGAAGCCCTGCGAAATGATGCCTACCAGGCACTAAGGACTGCTCAATTCCGGAATACGACGAAAGCGCAAAAGAAACAAAGACTCCACCATGCCATACCCCCAGGTGCTATGGTC
Source organism: Tuber aestivum (assembly GCA_900010015.1). NCBI lineage: Eukaryota > Fungi > Ascomycota > Pezizomycetes > Pezizales > Tuberaceae > Tuber > Tuber aestivum. Next base: position 40,356 of record LN891090.1, read on the forward strand.
ATGGTACACCGTAACCTATTCAGCCCTGAAACAGGTAGAAGCAAGAAACTCCAACCCCGCTGGCGAGGTCCATTCAAAGTACTCGAATTCGACCCCAATACTAAAAATTGTATCATCAAACTAGAAGGGCGAATGTACCGGCGTGGCAAGGCAGTGGTTCACTCAACTACAGTTAAGAGGTGGCACCCAAATGACGTTAGCAGATTCGCAGGACGCAGCCACTCCCAACCAGCCCTGCTACTTATCCACAACCAGGAAGAATAAGAGGTAGAAGAGGCACTAGACCATAGGCAGCGCTATGGAACCGATCAGTTCTTGGTTAAATGGAAGGGATATCCGAACTCTGAAAACAGCTGGGAACCTGTAGAAGGACTTGAGAATGCGATAACCCTAGTGCATGGGTGGTGGGAAGCCAACATGCCCGATGAACCACTGCCCCCTACAATAAACCACATCACGATAGCCCTGGACACCTATCTTACCCACCACACGACGAATCCGCGAACACCCCCCTACCAGGCCGGACTTCTGGGCACCTTATGACGCAAATGAGTTTGAAAGCAGCAGCAATAAGGACCAGATGATGGCAGATATTATTGAAACCTTTATTTAACCACACTCCTTCCTATCCGACTACCTTAAAGATAGAAAACTATAAGAAACTCAATGTGAGGCTACACCATCAGGTTGTGGGACTGTTGGTGGACCGCAGTGCTATCCTACTGGAAAACTACTTCTATACCCTCCGGGGGGATTACTGCCCAGATTGTGAGGAACTACTGGTGGAAGTATATGAAGGAGTGGCAGGTATCCGCGATTACTGTGATTTTCATTTCCTTTACTCGAATTGTTTTGTTCAAATAAGGCCATGTGTATTTTGCATCTCTGATGGGAACTGGACCCTGGCTGAGGAGGAATATGGAGAGGATTTTTATGAGGATTTTGGTTTTCGAGATTATTGATTTGTTTAAGTAGACAGATGTTTTGTTTTGGGGAATGTAACTGGAACTGGAGTTCAGTCCGTTTGGTTAAAGAAATTGTTTTATGTTTTGTATTACTTATGGTTTCGAGTATCCTTTGATACTTAGTTTGTTTTGTTTGTGGTTTTAAGTATCCTTTGATACTTAGTTTGTTTTACTTATGGTTTCGAAGTATCCTTTGATACTCAGTTTATTTTATTTGTAGTTTCAAGTATCCTTTGATACTTAGTTTATTTTATTTGCGGATTTGAGTGAGGGAGACTGGGAAACTCGCCCATGCAGGACATGGACGAAATCTTGTATTTAAAGACCGCTGATTCCCTCGATGGAACAGCAGACTTCGACGGACAGAGTATTTCTAACATACTTGGTTGAACGGTTACCTCTTTGAGTCCCTATTCTTTATATCTTTCTCTTGGAGCCTCTCTTAGCGCAGTTTGCTCATAGGTTGTAGATCAACTTGTGCGCAACTCCTATTGTGCCCGGAAGCGTGATTAGCACCCTGGTGCAAACACGTTATAAAGGCCATAGATAGACTTTATCAGCCGGCATGCCAGCTGGCCCTTACTAGAGTCTAAGTTCAAACCCTGCTGTATGCCCTCTGGAATCTCCATACAGATTGTCTCCTCTAACTCGCTGTGGAGAAATGCAGTTTTTACATCCATTCCCTCGAGTTCCCAATTGTTTTCCGAAATGAGAGCCAGCAGAGCCCGCAGGGAACTAAACATTTCAATCGGGGCAAAGGTTTTGGTATAGTCCATGCCTGCTTGCTGGCGATATCCCTTAGCGACTACTAGTCGTACCTTGTAGCATCCGTCATCTTTGCGTCGAAAGAGCCAGGGGCACCCAATTGCCGGGCACCCTAGGGGTAAGGGTTAAGGGTTCAATGACCCAGGTCCTGTTTTTTCGGAGTGAGTCTAATTCTGACTCCCAAGCCTCGTACCAAAGTTGCCTCGCTGGACAACTAAGAGCCTCATGCAGGCTGTTTGGTTCCTCTACACGGGCCATCATTGCTTGCCAGGGTTCTGGTTTGAACAACAATACAGGTTTCCTATCATGTTTCGATCGTCGAACTATTGGTATGGCTGTCCCTTCGCTTAGTTCAATAACTTCCGTAATTTGTCGTGGTTGGACCACAAAGGTATCTCCCCCATACTCCTCAGATCCTGTTTCTGCACTACCGCTTTCAGGTGCCAGTATCGTGTTTGTGCTTTCGGAGTTCTCTGACGCTATTCCGGTTCTGCTTGAGTCATCCAGATTCTCTACTAGACCGACTTGGAGTGTGTTTGGTGAGTCTTCATTGGCAGTCTTATAGGGTGTTTGTTCATCGATAATAATGTCTCTGGAGCTGTAGGTCTTTTGTGAATACTGGTTATATACATGATAAACCTTACTCCCACTTCCCTCATCATATCTAACTAGGATACATTTTTCTGATTTGGCATCCAGTCTTCGCCCTCTTTCCTTTGGTATTAGAGTATATGTTACTGACCCAAAGACTCGGAGGTGGTCCAGGCTCTGTATCTTTCCTGTCCAGTGTTCTAGTCGGGATTTGTTCTCACGCATCCTTGAAGGTAATCTGTTGGGTATATGCGCTGCGTGGATGGTTGCGGAGCCCCAAAACTCCTTCCCTAATTTAACATCTGCTAGCATATACCGCCTAGCTTCAACTAGAGTTCAGTTTGCTCTTTCCGCTAATCCATTCTGTTATGGTGTATAGGGTGGGCTAATCTGATGCGTGATTCCGGTTTGCATAAGGTATTGCTGAAAGTTGATGCTTGCATATTCACCACTCCCATCAGTACGCAAGGCCTTAATTTTGCTTCCTGTTTCGTGCTCTGCCCTGGCCTGGTATCTACCAAATGCCTCTGGTGCCTCCTTTTTTGCCTTCAATAGTTGGACTGCAACTCGGCCACTCTTCCCATCAATAAAGATAATGAAGTACTTTTTGCCTAACATCGTGTTAACTTCCATAGGACCACAGATATCCGAATGGACCACTTCTAGCAATTTCTTTGCTTTGGTTCGGGTTCCGGTCATGGCTTCTTTGTGCTGTCGGCCAAGTGCACATATACTACATATTTGCGATTTGTTCTCTGGTGCGATTTTCAACTTAGCGCCCTGGTCCTTTGCTTCATCACTGACCATCCTTTCTGGGTCTGGATTTACTGATCTGTGTTCTAGTCTGCGATGCCAGGTCTCTTGGAACACGTTGGAAGACTGATTGGATGCCAGTCCTAAGTGTACTTGTGGGACCATAATGTTGGTAACATAGTACAAGTTTCCATTCTGTTGTGCAAGTACCTCTTCCATTCTGCTTGCTTCTGTTTTGGTAATCGTGCAGCGTATTGATTGGGAGCTAACCTGATATCCAGAATCAATAACCCGCACAACAGACAGGAGGTTTCCACGGATATCTGGTACAAACAAGAGGTTCATGTACTTGATGTCACCGATCTGGGCCTCTCCAATCCCAACTGCATCAATGTGGGATCCATTAGAGATAATGATTCCTTTGGGAGGTATTTTTGTGAAGGTGTTTTCCTTGATATAACTCCAATTTCCACATAAGTACTGACTAGCTCCTGAGTCCACTATCCCGCTCTTTGCATTTACTGTTCCAGTTTCCAGGTCTGACCCAGTAAAGGCATATCCACCCAGTCCATTTTCAGTATTGGATTGAGGCTGACTTCCCTCTTTAGTGTCTTCTGCTTTCCTTTTGAAGTAGTCCCTTTTCCAATAGCCCGCCTTTCCGCAATAGAAACACTTTCCTTTAGGTTTTGAACTTCCTTCAGTTCTTCCCATCCAGCTACTGGAAACTGTCCTTCCTACTCCAAAGCCAAATCCAGACCTGGTACCTGACCCTTCCCTGATTTGACCAAACTGATTATTGTATCTATCTGGGCTGGATTTGTATAGACATTTAGCTGTGAATGCGGCCATTGGATGCATATTCGAACTTCTCTGATCTTGACTCATTCGGGCAACCTGCCTTCTCGCTGACTCCTGCAAGAGGCGTCCCGCGAAGACGTCAAAGTTGACATCATCGCTCCTCGATTGTAATACCATTACAAGAGGTTCGTAGGATTCTGGTAGCGTGAGAGTAAAAAGCGTGACCAATTCACTTCTATCTATTTCTTTCCCAGTTGAGGACAACACCTGTACCTGATTGGCTAACTCCCTAAACTTATTTAGGTGCTCTGCCATGTCCTCTCCTTCTACTATCCTAAGTGCCTACAAGTGTTGCATTAATACCATTCTGCCATTTGTGCCTATTCCTTGATGCACAACACGCAGCGCTTTCCAGGCTGCCTTAGCAGTGACACAATCTTGAATGTGAGTGATCTGGGAGTCCTTGACGTTGAGTGTGAGAATAGTAAATGCCTGATTGTCTCTTACAACCTCCTTAGGTTTCTCCATGTCAATATCGCTTTCAACTGCTGCAAGTAATCCCTTCTCTTTCAAAACATAGATGATCCTAAGTTTCCAGGCGTGATAGTTATTGTAACCGCTTGTGAGAGATCCATCGAGCTTTTCAACCGACTGTATAAGGGAGGTGATTGCTTGTGTGGTAGACATCTCTTTTGTGTTCGCAGAGGTGGAGGACTCGGCCATTGGTAGTAGGCTATTGTGGGTTTCTTGAAGAGGACTAGAACTATGGTGTAGGCTTCTGGTGATGGGTTCTGCACTAACCTGGGCTCATAACCTATTGTAAAGGTATATGGCTACAGCCACTTGAAGCTGGAGGTAGTGTGAGGAAAGAGTTGGGATTCCCTTATGCTTGTATTTCTTGTCCTTATTTCTTCTATCTACGGAATGATGGGATTTATATAGAAGGAATCTACCATACAACGGCAACCCAATATCCCATCCCTCCACATACCAAACACATGAAGCTCTCTATATAAAGCCGAGAGACCTCCGATTACTCCTTGATCCTCCAAAGTTGATCATCGGCTGTGGCCCGCACAGTTTAATTCCTCAGTAATTCCATCCTGCCAAACACATTCATATACTACCAAGCATTGTGAGGTGCTGAAGATGTGCGAGACTACCGAGAACATGGAAAAAATCTCTCTAAAACATGATGAAACAACAAGTGAAACAACAGTAGGGTATTGCTACCCGAACATAATAACTAGACACATATGAAATACTGAGTACCGGTGATTTTCAACAGCTCCCTGTACCGAAGAAGAACTCTGCTGTACAAGTATTTACCACCTGTGAGGGAGGAATAAATTGAACGAGAAACAAGATAAGGTGCAGCCAAGAATATTGAAAAAGCGGTGAAGGCAAGGGCGAATGAACAGGGATCGTAGCAACGGGCCAATCCGATATCTAGCCGAGTGACCAGCTGTGAAGTGAAACGCCAAGCTCACACACCTAAAGTGCCAGGGGGGACAACGAACACTGGCTTGACTCACAGGAACTACTATGGTATGAGATGTGGCTTTGCCATAGAATGATACTGTATTTGCATCTTTTTTTAACCAATTATAATGACAAAAGAATCTCCAATACCGAACGCCCCCAGCTGCAGCCCATAATCTATCAAGATGGTTAGTGATACTTCTTTATTTCCTATTGATGTCTCCTATATAGGTCTTGAAAATTTGACTTACCACTAGTTCAATCTGGAATTTCTTCTCCACTATTTCCGACACTTTCATCCTCACTTTCCGCTTCGCTTCCCCTACCACTTACATCGTTACTTTCTTCTTCACTTTCCACTTCACTCTCTATTTCTCTTCTTCCTCCACCTCCTCTACTTTCATTCTCACTTATCTCTTCACTCCTTGTCACCCTCTCCCAAACCCCCCTTTCCCATATCCCTCAACCCCATATCTCCTCTTCCCAAACTTCCTCCTCCTCTATTTCCCTTTCCAGCTCCCGCCTATCCCCCTCATCTATCAGGTATCTCTGTTCCCTCCCTTCCTCCCCTTCAATATGCTCTTGACTGGAGGGTGAGTGTGGATTTGCGATTGCAGATAAGTTTTCTTGCTTGGTAAGTAAACTAAGAAGTTTTTCTTCAATTTTTTTTCACTTGTCATTGTGCTGACTTGATGTTTTCCAGGATGGGAGAAGGGTTTGCCGCTGCTCTCGCTCACTTGCTTTGCCAATTTTCTTCCCCACCTCTTTTAATAAGGTACATTGATGGAGGATCACATTCTCAATCTTCTCCCTCTTTGCTCTTGCTTTCTTTTCTTCTTCTATAGTATGATGACTAAAGAAAGAATTTATATCTTCAATGTCTAGCCAGGCTCGACCTTCTGTCAGTATGTGCTTTCTGCTTTTTCCTTTTCTCTCTCTCTGCGCTTTGCTAACAAAATACCTTCAATTTTATTTTTCCATTCCTCCGCTAGGGGCATACTATGTTGTGCGGCATGGACAATATTGTCCAATACTCGATGGCACCTCCAATTCTGTGGTGAGTTTGAGTAGTATCCCTCCTCTCCTTTGATCAATTGTTCTTGGTACTGTAACTGATGAATACTTTTTGGTGTATGGAATTGAACTACCTCTTTGATTGTTCAGCAGTTTAGATTACCCGGTAACAAAATATCTTCGCTCTGTTCTGGCGTACGTGGTGGACTGCTTGGTTGTGAGATATTGCACAAGATAATCTCTCTATCAATAGGTATGTGCCACATATTCCAAAATGCTGATCGAATGTTTCCTGCTGTGAAGGACTTTTGACAAGCAAGGCTAACTATTTCATAAAAATTCTCTTTTCCGATATCCCATTCGTGTCGTGCCCATCTCCTCTGAATCTCTTTCCGATAATGGTGCTTGTAGGAACTAAATATTGCAACATCTAGGGGCTACAAGCAGTGCATGGTATGAGGTGGAAGACATAAGGGAATAACTTTATTGTCAAGACAATAAGTTAAGAACCTTGTGTTGACATGGGAGCTATGGCCATCGAAGATAAGTAATTGAAATTCCTCCTCTGCTTTCCTTGCTGATATGCTATTAGGTCCAAAATTCTGTTTTAGAAAGCATGCCCCCATTTGCTCATCTGTCCAGCCATTTGGCAATTTGCCAAATAGTGTATTTGGAGGAACTCTAGGTAGGTTTTTAAACCATTCTGACTGAAACTCCTTTGCTTTAAAAATAATGCATGTTCCCTCAAGTGGTGTACCATCACTACAAATTCCTTCAATCACAGTTGCAAAGTCTCGATTTCCATCTGTTATTCATGTATTAGTTTCTTTTTTTTCAATTTTTTTTAGATATATCTATACCTTGATTGGTGTAGGTTAATGAACCATTTTTGCGTAGATGATGAATAACCTCAATTACCCTTTCTGAGGCACCTAGACCCATTAAAAATCCAATCTCATCAATATTGTATGTATTTTGAGGCTTTATTGCAAATTGTGTAACAATTTTATAATACTAAATAATTTTAAAGATTAAGTACATATTTTGTTTCAATCTTTATCAAGGTAACATACTATATCAAAATAACTATTCAATAAACCCCTATTATTTCCACAAAGCCTTCTCTTATAGTCCATCTGTTTACTAAACTTGAACTTTACTTCTGGGTGTCTTTGATAGACGCTATCTTTTACCTAATATTTACCTAAAGTCCCATTTGGAACCCGTTGTTGGTAAATATGCAAAGCATGCTCACCCATCTCTTCTACCATCACCGGAAACCCACACTTCCCTAGGCGCTCACAGTGTTCAACCAGAAATTTTTCTTCCTGTGGTGTGAGCTTTTGTCGGTGTTGATTTTCTTCCGCAAGGGTGCGTCTTCCGAGTTGGCTATGCCACAGTGTTGATGGTCTTACTCCAACCATCTCTGCTGCTGATTTGCTCATACTCACTATTTTCTGCTTCAAAAGATCGATTCCCATCTGCTCACGGATATCAGATGATAGCTCGGATTGAAGAAAAGAATCATTTGGTGATTGAGACTCCGGAGTTGAAGAGGACATTATGTGGAAATATATTTTTCAGACGAGTAATCCATGATGTTATGCTCATACTCTGATTTTGCTATTTCTTAACTAATTATTTCATCATCTGACTCTAGTATCAGCCACACACCATCTTTCGCACTACTCCTATTACCCCTTAGTGCATCCTATGTTCGCTGTCCCCCCCGGCATTTTAAAGAGATCGCACAAGAAAACTTTTCTCTTTCACTCTCTCTCACCCCCTCACTATCGCGCGCACATCAACTAACTAACGGCTAACATAGGAGAATATATCTGCCACGAGCGACAACGACAAACCATAGTCTCCCCCCAGGCAAGTCCTCCCCTTTTCCCATATTTGCGCAAACACGAACTAACAAAGGAAAGACAAACTCACGCCTCCCCCCCATACAGGTACGTCTCCCACACAGAAGCAAACCGGAACAGAAAAGCTAACAAAGAAAGAACAAACTCGCGCTCCCGCCGTGCGCCCTTCGCCGTGCTTTCCCGCGCTCTCTCTCCGTGGGCTCCCGTGCTATACCGCCGTGCGCTCTCGGGCGCTCCGGCATGCGGTCTTCCGTCGCCCCCCCATCGCACTCCGCCGTGCCCCCCCGCCGCGCCTTTCCTGCTCTCTCCTGTGCCCCGCCGTGCGCTCTCCCACGACACGGCAGGAGCGCTCTTGGGAACAAAAAAAAAAAAAAACCAGCAAACTATACGGTGA
>LN891090.1:50021-66361 GCA_900010015.1 Tuber aestivum
CCGCCGTCATTATCTGGCTTCTCGGGGTCAACATCTTCCCTCACGAGTAGCATTCTCACCACCCCCCGTGTCCATATGAAGCGGCATACGAGAGCGGCGTTCGGCCCATGCCATCTGGCCTGCCAGGGTCGACCTCTTCCCGTCCGAGCAGTATTTTCACCACTCCCTCGTGTCCGTTCGAAGCGGCATACGAGAGCGGTGGTCTACCGCAATTTCCAGGCTTGTCAGGATGGGCCTCATCCCGCCCCAGCAGTATTTTCACAACATCCTCATGCCCATTATGGGCAGCCCAAGCAAGGGGTGAATAACCCAAAAAGTCACTTTTATTAATATCGCAACCGTCCATCTCTATCAAAGCAGCAACAACCTCAGCAATTCCAAAGAATGACGCGCAATGTAGTCCACTAAACGGAGAACAAGTATTGTGGTGCCGGAGATACAAACCATTTACTTGCGATAAAAGATATTTGGTGGATAAGGGGTGATAATGTTGTTGCAATAGCGTTAGCGCTAGTGATCTTCCGTACTCCGAGAGCTCCCTTTTCGCATGGACTCCCCAGTATCGAGAGCAATATTCTAGAAACGGTATGCCGTGGAATCCAGCCCAGGAGTCGATCGAAATGGCCTTGACCTGTTGGGAATTCAGACAGGTTAAGCATATTTCTGCCATCGCCGAATGAGGACTACCGAAAATATCGGGATGAGAGGAAAGGTACTCCTGGAGGGTAAAGTGGATCAGTCGCACGGTTCTTGCCCCCTTATCCACAGTAATGAGCCCCTGGCAGCAGCCCACCAAGGTCGACATCGATGGGACGTTGCCGGCATTGAAATCGGAAGACCCTATCTCGACTGCAAGGGCATAGCAGAGTTCATCCATATTCAACGGCCGCTCCGCATGGCTTATCCACATCAAAGCTCCCAACCCGAGTCTCGATTTGCCTCCTCCCTGCGCCTTTATCCGCTCTATCGTGGCACTATAGGCATCCCCCAACCCCAACCCATCTGCCATTTTGCCAAGCCTCTCCCGCCTCTGATAGATTGTCGATTCCTGCAAGATTGCCTCGATATTTAAGGAGACGAGTAGAAACCTAGATATATCTATTAGCGCATACTATACGATGAGTTTCCGAGTACCATTGCCTCTCCATACATTTCCGATATATTCTTGGGGATCTTCTGCAGAATCTCCGCTTCCAGGCTCTCGTCCATCGCATCTGGAGTTTCGTCCTCTCCCAGTCTAACACGAAGGTATCTAATGATATCATCCTTGCGGGGACCTATATAAACACATGCCACCCGTCCAGCAAGACGCTTTTCAATCTCTGCCTGAATATGTGGCCTTCCGGTTACGAATATTCGCGTATCGGGGGATTTCTCGACAATTTGGTTTAGCGAATCTAGGAGTTTGACTCGCTGCACCGCCGCACATTCATCTAGGGCGTCAATGCACACGAATGTGCGCTGCGAGGACGTGATAGTCTGCAGCATCTTCACGAGATCGGAAAGTTGAGGCGCCCGTCCACCAATCACCTTCTTCTGCGCCTCGAATGCCCTCGATATTTCCTCCGGCACCCGGTCCATTCCGTTTATAATCTGTTTCAGTAAGGAACCTAGCATGTTTGTTGCAGACTGTTCTTTTCGCGCCGCGAAGTCAAAGTAAAAGCATGCAACGGCGATGTTTTGTCCTGCGGCCCGGTCGCACAACTTATCCACTACCAGAGAACTTATATCGCGGCTTGTTAGCGCCAGTTCTCTTTCAGCTCTCCTGCGAGTATATCCCCTATTACCTGATGAATGTCTTTCCGACCCCCGAATCTCCATAGCAAAACAAGACTGCCTTCCCATCTCTGCCATCTCCGCCCCAGTCACACCATCTTCCGTACTCCTCTGTTTGCATGACCCATTCCCCTACATCGTCGACACGGCGTTCTTGGATGCCCCGATGTCGCAACCGCGGCTCCAGGGGCGATAACCAGGTGAGGAGTTGAGACCGGTCATCGGGGACAGTACAGTTGTTCCACACATTCACATAGTTTGTATTGCTCGTGTTGAAGGAGTTGTTATTATCTCTGACGGTAGATTGGGACATCTTCTGTTTCCTGCCGTTTGTAGATTTAAGCCTTCATTGAAGCTAATAAAAACTGCTGTGGTCGGGGCGGGGGGGGGGTGATTGAGTATCGTCAGTTGCTGATGTTCTCGGTAATAGAGGTAGAGTGCATCCAGCTGAAGAAAAGCGGGGTCTGTCGGTGTTAGAATACCGGTAGCAGCGCCTCTTGTGTTACACTACAGAACCCAAGAAGAGAGAGATTATCAAGCCTCCCGAGACCTATGGGAACAAAACCGTTCTTGTGGCTCCTGAATCCGTCATGTATGATATTAACTTATGTATTAAATTATCTCCCCATCCGATTTCACGACTTCACTCGGCTTTAGCGATAGCAAGGCCAAGCAAGACAGACGCGATACCAGATCGGGTATGCCTGAAACCACAATCCCTTACCTTATTGCCGAAATTCAAGGCTGCGTCACGCTAGTGCTTCTTGGCCGGCTCATCGGATTTTTCCACTGCGAAGGAGAGGTGTCTTGGAGGGTTGTCCTGGAGAGTACAGGGGGTGGAAAAAAGTAATGCGATGCTCGTACAACACAAACTCCCGTTCACGAACAACGTTGACAACATATTGTACTACCCCTTTCTACAACAACATTTAATAAATAAGATAGGTAAAGGAGATAAAATAAAATAATCCTCAGTATTTCCTGAAAGTAAAATAAAAAGAAAATATTTAATCAGTAATGAGTTTGGTGCCCTTTTCTTTTGATAACCTATCTGACATGCTTTGGCATACTTCTGCAAAGATCCATAAACCTTCCATTAGGAATAGCATTCCATGCCTCCTCCACAGCTCTGATTAGCTCTTCCCTACTTGCAACTCTTCCATACCTTTTCCCCAAGTAAGCCTCCATATCTCCCCAGACATTTTCAATTAAGTTCAGGTCTAGAGACTGTGGTGGCTATTGAAAATCACCGGTACTGCACCCGTACTTGATAGCCCAAGCCGCATCAATTCATCCTGGGTATGCCATGATGGCGGGACACGGCGCAGTAGAGGAAGGACAATAGAATCACGGAGTGGATGAAGACCGAAGGTGAGGAGAGAGGAGTCGTTCTTGTCGTCAATCGGAAGGTCCAAGAGAAGACTAAATACAAACAAGAGAGGAAGCCACCACTAACAGGGCTGGTTCCCCTAACAACATACAATATAGTCACACAAACTAAGTAGGGACCCACAGCCCTAATACATACACCCATGCTCCCCCATACATCTCATCAGCACTATACAGTTTTCCCCATATCCAGCTATTGGGATCATACCATCACTCCTCCTGATCCCATATAGCCTCTGTCTATGACAGTACAATAAAAACATATACATGCTTGTAAACCAACTTTTCAATAAGAAAGAAACAACATTTTAACAAAATTCTCATGCTTGATACGCTCAAGACCCTTGGTCAAGCCATCAGCTATCATCTCATCTGTTTGCACATAAGAAATCACAGCTTCTCCTCCCTTAACCAGCTCTCTTAGCCAGAAATATTTCACACCTACATGCCGGGTGGAGGCCTTAAACTGGCCATTCTTCAGACTCGCAATACAAGCCTGATTATCATTGAAAACAGACACTTTCAACTCATCATCCTTCATCTCTTTTCTCCAAAGTTACGCCTGAATCTTCCCTAGCCAAATGCCTTCTTCAACTGCTAGCGCCGTAGCATTAAATTCAGCATCAGCCATTGACTTGGCTACTGTTTTCTGCCTCTGCGATTTCCAATGAACCAATGCTTCATAACAGTCCAACACAACAAATCTTGTAGTGGACCTCATTCCATCAACCTCTCCAGCAAAATCGGCATCGGCATAAATCGTGATCAGAGTGTTACTTGCTTCCCCAATTTCCCCCGTAACATGAGGATCAATATTCACTCCCAGACGTAGGCGTAGTTGATGTGTTTGTCGGATGTAGGAGAGAATTCGCTTTATCGCAGTCCAATGCTGTTGCGACGGGTTGGCAGCAAATCTTCCGACCATCCCAGCAGCAAACGCAAGATCAGGGCGACTTGTTATTGCGGTATAGGTGATGCTTCCCACTGCTTCTTGGTACAGCTGCTTATCGCAAACTTCTTCATTTTCCTTGCGATCCTGCTGCTTAAGCTTCGCGTCCAGTGGTGTTACACACCCCTTGCAATTCTGCATCCGAAACCTTTCCAAGACCTTCTCCAGATAGGCTCCTTGGCTGAGATACATCTGACGTTTCTCACGATCTCTCTCAATCAACATACTCAGGAAAAACTTAACATTTCCCAAATCTTTAATTATGAACCGTTGGGCAATCTTTGATCTCATCCAGCTGATTTCTTCTTTTGATCCAATCAGGAGCATATCATCTACCCAGGTAATTATCATAGCTCCTGACTCTGTTTGGTAAATTCCAGCATCAAACTTTGAAGCAGACATGCCCATCACCTGGACAAAGTACGATTCCAAGGTCCTATACCAATTGCGTCCCGCTTGTTTCAGTCCATAGAGGCTTTTCTTCAGTTGAACCACAACATGCTGACTCTCGGGGACATTTTTCAAGGACAGACTCTCATGCAAGACGACTTTTTGGTCCTTGGTAACACCAAACTCTTTCGGTAGCTGAAGGTAGATGACTTCATCAATTGTACTCTCAAGGAAGGCGGTAACAATATCGAGTTGGATGATCTCTTTGTCCTCTGCGGCGGCCTTGGACAAAACTGTTCGGATTGCTGGAAATGAAATCGTTGGACTATAGGTAGTAGAAAAGTCAATTCCTGGTCGTTGCCAAAATCTATGGGCCACGAGACGGGCTTTATATCGTGCAACTTTCCCATCTTCTCCTAACTTTTCCTGCATCACCATGCATGAGGAAATTGGATGGGCATCCTTGGGAAGCTTCTCTTGAGGTATCACCATCCAGGTCCCATGATCCTCTAATGACTTCAACTCACAGTTTATCGCCTTTGTCCATTCTCCAGCATTTGGTCCTATCAGTGCCTCTCTAACTGACCTTGGCCCATCTGCCACCATTAGAGAAATGTCAATTCCCATATATGTTTCATCTCTGCTTCTTGCCGCAGCCTCGCTTTCAATCTCTTCCAAAGCTCGCTGCTCTGACTCCCTTATTGCTTCCTGTTCAGCTCTGCTGTGCCGCCTCCGGCGCTCCTCAGTGACATTCCAGTACGGTCCCAATTGAGATTGAATCTCTCTCTCTGATCTTTGCGTTTGGTGACTAGGCTGGGAACTGGAACTCTCGACTCTTGGGGTGTTGATTCTGGGGGTAGATGCTGGTCTCTGCATCCCTGTACTTGGCTCAGAATACTCATCGGAGGGTTGTTGCATCTGGTCTGTCGGATTGGTGAAGGGACTATAGATCATAGAGGTAGTCGGTAGAGAATAGGGGGTGTCTTCGTGAAAAACGACATCACTTGAAATAACAAGCTGCTCCGTTTTTGGGTTGTATAGGCGGTACTGCTTGGTTGTTAACGTATACCCAATAAACATCAACTTCTCTGCACGAGGGCTCCATTTCCGATCAGTCCTCTTGGCTGCCTGAAGGAATGCATAAGCTGTAGATCCCCAAACACGCAAGTGGTGAACTGATGGCTTCTTCCCAAACCACAGTTCATGTGGGGTTACATCCTTTTCTCGTATTCCTTTCGTCAGAGATAGGTTTTTCAAATAGACCACCGTTTGGACTGCTTCAGCCCAGTACAACTTAGAAGCACTTGCATATTGCAGGAGGGCATTTGCTCTGCCAACTAGTACCCGATTGCTGTTCTCAGACACACCATCTTCCTGAGGTGTATACGGTACTGTAACTTGTGCCTCTATCCCATACTTCTTTAACAAACTTTGAAATGCACCACCCGTAAACTCACCACCTCCATCTGTTTGAGTTGCCTTGATCTTATACCCTCTTTCTGCTCCACTGTGTACATTCTCGACATGTGCCTTATACTCCTGAAAGTATTGAAGGGCTTCACCTTTCTTTTTGAGAAAATAGACCGTCGTAAATTTTGTATAGTCATCAATAAGTAGAAAGAAGTAGCAGTATCCTCCAAGCGATTTTTGTTGCATTGGTCCACAGAGGTCCATGTGAATCAATTCAAGTAAGGCTGATGTCTTTTGAATTGCAGGTTTGAATGGTGTTCGCGTCATTTTGCCCACCAAACACGCAGTACAACGATTTTCCAAGCTGTTTGCACGAAGAGTAGGCATGCCCTGTACAATCTCATTTGAGCCCATCTTCAACACAGCTGGTAGGTGCAGATGCCCAAGTCTCTGATGCCAAAGAGCTGCTGCAGAAGAGTCTCGTGTACTCAAAACAAGTCCATGATCGACATTGGTTGGGTTCGTAATCATCGTATAAAGACGGTCTCGCTTTTCTGCCACAGCGACCAATACTCCATCAGAGAACAGCTCAGCCAGGCTTTTCTCAAATGATACACTAATTCCTTTCTTGGTCAATTGGCTTACAGAAATCAAGCTCGTATTACCAGCATCTGGCACATGGAGGACATTGGTTAATAGTGCAGTATTCCTTCCTGCACCAGGGGTCCAGATTCCAATCCTAACAGTACCAATCCCAGGGGCAGAAACAAGCTCACCCGTTGCAGTTCGCATCTGTCTTGTATTTCTCGAAAGAGGTGTATAGGTCGAAGGAATAAAGGCATCACGATCTCGAGTCATGTGATTCGTACATCCTGAATCAAGTACCCATTCTGTGACATTTATTGCCTCTCTGCCACTCCATACTTCATCACATTGCCCTTTCTCTGAGACCTCTGGTGTCTCTGCCTCTTTACAATCATCATGACAGGTTTCTCCAACCTGTACCAATTCTTGGGAGAGCCACACCTGCTCATTCATGATCTCAACTCTCTCTCTTCTTCCACCATAAGAGGATGATGGAGGTGCCAATCTCCTATCTCCCCTACTTCCAGCATCACTTTTTGGTTTGCTCCAACAGTCACGCATCTTATGACCCTTTTTTCCACAGTTATGACAACTGCCTTCAAGCCAAGCAAACTTGTCTCAATTTCCTCGTATTTGCTTCTCCATAGGTTGCCTCTTCTGCCGTGGCTCTGGAAGCTTATTTCCGGATCTGCGAGGGGCTGAGTTTCTGTGCTTTGTAAAAAGTGCATCTCTAGGCCCGATCGAGTGTTCATGGCGGAGCTCAGCCTCGTAGGCTGTTAACAAGGTTTTTAGCTTCGTATATCCTGTGATTGTCGTAAGCGAGGGAAGGGATCCTTTGGTAACAATTGTCCATGTCTTCCATTCGGGAGTCTTCGGTAGGCCCTCAAAAATGTGAAAAATAAGCTGTGCGTAAGTTGGACTCTGATCGCACATCACAAGTTTGTCGCGAATCTCACGGATTTGATTGAGGTACTCTAAAACAGTGCCTGCATCTTCTAGTTTGCACTCGTACAACTCTCTTTGCAGGTGGTTGGCATCATATGCTGTAACGGTTTCGTAGCTGTCATTGATATCACTCCAGATCTTTGAGGGAGTTGACCATATCGAGCTGTAATATTTGACCGCAATCGCATCTGTCATTGCAAGGCGTAAAGTGCCGACGGCTTTCTGGATTCTCCGTCTCTGGACTTGGTATCGGTCTAATTTCTTCTCGAAGTTGGTGCTCGTAGTGTCTGGATCCCGGGTTGGCCTTTCCAGGATATCTTCTTCACCGATTGTTAGGTCCCACAAACCTTCTCGTTGGAGAAGATCTGTCATCCTCATTACCCACATCCAGTAATTTGTTCCATCAAGCTTCGGGAAGCTCATTCCGGTAAGGGATGATGAACCGTCTTGTTCACTCATCATAAAATTCAGTATTGGATCTTTTGTTTTTCATTTGTAGCGAGGCAGAGGTATACAAGAAAACTTAGGCAGATCTTTCTGGCATTCCCGGGCTCATAACCTGATGGCGGGACACGGCGCAGTGGAGGAAGGACAATAGAATCACGGAGTGGATGAAGACCGAAGGTGAGGAGAGAGGAGTCGTTCTTGTTGTCAATCGGAAGGTCTAAGAGAAGACTAAATACAAACAAGAGAGGAAGCCACCACTAACAGGGCTGGTTCCCCTAACAACATACAATATAGTCACACAAACTAAGTAGGGACCCACAGCCCTAATACATACACCCATGCTCCCCCATACACCTCCTCAGCACTATACAGTCTTCCCCATATCCAGCTATTAGGATCATACCATCATGCCAGAAGCTTCCGGAGGTGGTCTTGTATTGGTTTCCTATTTGTCAGGCTTATGAGTGTTCGATTTGTATGAGGGATGGAATGTTCTGGTAGTTTTTCGGTATCCCTGTACAATATAGGATGTTTAGCAGGAGTGGGGTTTGGAGCATGTGGTCAGAAGGAGGAATGAGATTGGTTGATTGAGGAGGAGTAAAGGGAACTTAAGAGAAGCTTGGAGAAGGAGCAAGAGGTGGGGGTTAGAAGGTAATCAACTGTATAAAGAGGGGATAGGATTGCGTGGAAGAAAAGGAGTGTGGTGTTAGGCGGCAGTCAATCCTAAGTTGAACGAATTGTAACTGCGGCCGATAAGGTTTCTCGGAGAGTGGTCAAGAAAGCTCGTAACAAAAGTATGTATCAAAGTATAACGAATATATTGATAAGATCTTTTCTCTGTTCGCTGATGATTCTGAAAGCTAAGGAGGTGCTGCGATAATTATATTCCGCGTCTGGGTGGTCACGGACTACATCTATCTATCACCAAACAATGTACCGTCCCTAATTCCTATCACTTACTATCGTACAGGGATTCCGTTTGACCCTAACAAACTTTGCGTCTTGCTCGGACTACGGTCTCCATGAGTTGTCGTGTTTCTGCGAGGGCGTTGGAAACCTCTCTGGCGAAAACGCATGATTCCTTCATCTCGGAGGTTTAGGTATGAGTGAGTGGTCTCACCTCGAGCCAACTCACCATCCTTCTTACTCTGACTGGAGTGATCAGCTCAGTCGAGAGTCTTATCAAATGCCTCGTTGTCATCACAACTTGACTGCATTGACTTTGAGGACTTTCTGCCACGATCGGACTAGGCAACGTCGTGGGAAAGTTTCTCATCTACAGATAGGCCTGCAGTTGGCTCTACACTGTGTGAGCACTAGACTGGGCTCCGTGCCTCGTCCTTACAGGCACGTCCCGATAACTCATTGGACTGTTGGCGATTTCGTCCTAACACCTTCTGTCCATGTGCGCGGTGGTCAACCTCACTTAGCTTGTAGCTCCACGGTTACCTGTCCGATTGACTCCATTCCACTTTTCAGAGACGGCCTGAGGTTCCCTCTCATATATCCTGTGAACGGCTTCCGGTCGGACAGACGACGACGACGTATATGGTGTTATGAAGCATGCTTCACTTTCACCTGTTTATACTGTCAGGACACCAAATTCCGGCGACACTATTACTGCATGCAGGGCCAACGGCGCGGCCGGAGGGGGGTGTTGGCTATGATGAAATCTTCGCGGTTTTCAGGAGGTCTGTGCGCGGGGAAGGTCTGTGCATTCATATGTGTAATATGTGGCAGATAGCAGCAATGAAAGCAGTATTCGAGATATCAGTAACGACAAGAAATCAAAGCACCTCACGCATAGCTCCCAGAAAGATAACGATTCTACAAACATTTACAATAGTGGCCAGGGCAATATATCTACCTTATTTTTCTTTCTACACTTTGTAGAAAATTCGTAATTAAATTAGTAATTAGATTACATTTATAAGTAAGTAGTTTTATAATAAAAAGACAGAATATAAAATAATTATAAGATAAAGGAAGGAGATAGAACTTACCCTTGATGCCGTGGAGTACTATCTTCAACAATTCTGGTTCAACCAAATCTCTCACAACACTCCTGCTAGAAAGGAATTAAGAGTGGATCCAGTATACACTTAGTATACTTATAAGAATTGACTTTTATCTTTCCCGGCACCACTACTAGCTTTGACCTCAAATCTCCACAAAATGCTCCCTATACTATGACTGAATCCCTTTCTGACTCCCAGATCTTATCAAGGCAATCCTAATCATACTCCTCAGAAGGTTCCCTTATTATCCATCCTCTCTGCCCAAAACCAGCTGTAGAGAAAGAGGTTTTATCTGTCCAAATAATTCTGGACCACTCCCTTAATTTCCAGGCTCTTTTCCTCATACACCAACCAAATCTAATTGGTATATTTTTGGGACACAATCCCCATCTAAAATGTATTTTAGTTTTGTAAAAAGTTAAATATATATTAGAGTACTTACTTCTTATGAGGTTTGCTTTTATTTAAATTAAGACTCCTAGCTGCCTTCCTAATTGTTCTAGCTGATGCTTTTAATACCTTCTCTTCTTTAATATCCTCCCAACTTGAAGATAGCCTTCTGTTTCTTTTATTTTCTTTAATAAAAGACTTGAAATTAAGAAGGTTGGACTCTTGAAAGATTGGCGGTCTTCCTGGTCACTGGTAGTTGGAAGGACTACTAGTACCAGTTTCCCAGTAGCGTTGATAGATGAAGGTACGGGTATTGTGATGGACTTTGAGGCCCATTTTTTCCTCTAATTCAGCAGCAATCTTTCTGAAAGACCATTCTACAATTTCTTGGAGAGCGATAATACAGATTTGGTCATTATGCCTAGTTTCTCACTTGAAGCCTTGCTTCTTCTTTGTTAACAATTATCGTCATTCAATATCTTATATATTAATCACTAAATTATTTTATTTTATTATTATCTTAATCATATGTACATAGTTATTTAACCAGACTACTTATGCTCTCTGCTCTAGGTTCCCTTTACCTGCATATTGCCTTCCAGAATTTTTCTGACAGGCTGTGAGGGACTCTCAGTATTGCAGGAGGGGGGTTGGTAGTGGAAGTACGATCTTGCAAAAGGCGGTTGCAATGGTATCGCACTACTTCCTTGCCCCCCTTGTATGCAGACAATCTCGTTTCTGTCATGGCCATGCTAATCAGTACATTAAGGTGGTGTTGGGCCCAGGGTGCACGAGCCAGGTGCACGAGCCAAGTACCCCTCAGCATAGCCATGATTGAAGTAAGATCCTCTGTGTACATACAATCATGATTGCCCTAGTCGGCTAGCACTCAAAAGTCTAGTACTATATCCTCGTTGCTGCCTAGATGGTTCCTATCTCTCCTTACTGCTTACCGTCTAGTATTTGCTGATCCCAGTGCTAATGCAATGCTAAAAAGCGCTGAAATTCGACATCAAACGAAGGGCTGGTTACTATCCCAGGCAACATCACAAATTTTCGAATTAAACAATACCAGTACTTAATCCAGACCGTAATAGTTTCTCTAGCTAACAAATTGTAATTATCTCCCTGCTTGCAAGAGAACATAACCAAATCCCCAGTGATCCTTGCCCCATATTCCACTCATCTCACACCGATATTTTGTTCAGCTCTGCGGATCTGAGAGCAGAAAAAGAGTCCCAGTTCCCTCCACCCCTTGTGGTGCCGTGATTAAGTTTTACGAGAGGTGAAAACCTGCAGGGCCAACAATTTAGCACAACAGCTGCACAAGGTAGTAAAATTCTACCTGATATGTCTAAAGATTGAAAGGCTCTATCCAACCATATGGCGGAATGTTATGCGAGTGAAAAGGCACTCGAGGGCAGCGCTTGTTGATCTCTGCCGACACTACCAAGCACCTACCAGTATGATACTCATATAGCGTGCGCCTGTGGCACACTGAATGGTACATCATCTCCTTGGCGGTCATCCACCACTTCACTCTGCTGCCGAGTGGTAGATTTGTCAACGCCGAGGCCTCTATCCAAAGTAGTGTTTGATAATCGACAAGGCGACCTACAAGCTTCATTCCCTAGCAGAATTGCCTCTTTTTGAATAACTGGATCCTGGCTTTGATCGAATCTGAGCTTGAGTTGAGCATGCACATTTCCGAAATGTCACAGTGGACTACCAGTAATGTGGCAAGGAGCGCAACCTCGATAATACACCGCGACATGAAACACTGTAGGCAAATAGTTTGCCCAGTAATCAAAAATTAGTGCTATACTCAAGTCGCCGGATTGAAGTCGCTCCCATTTTGGTCGTGACCCACCAAAAAAAAAACACGGCTTTAATGCGGCAACTTGAGTACGGTTTCGGTTTATTTTTTTCACCTTGCCTTACGGGTTATCATGGAGGGTGTTGTGGAGTATAGAATCTAGCTGATGGATAATAAAAGTGCCTTGACCACGAGTGCGTTAACAATCATAGACCGGTAGCTCTAGAGTGGGGTCGGGGGATTTAGCTATGGTAGTTCTGCCCAAAGACCCCTGGGGTAACAAGAGAGGAATCGCCCCCTAGGCTTAGCCCAACCATTTTCCGGGGATTTAGCCTCAGTCTTGTAAAGGTTGAAGTTATCTTATCATATATCGGATCTCTCAATCACGTTAGTCCCAATTAGTCTCCTAACAACACCCTTGATTCTTCCTTCCTACCTTCTTACAACATCAAATCTTTGTACTTTTTTCTCAAATTCCTCTTGATGCATAGCCCAAGTCTTCCGTTTCATACCCCATTTATAATATCAGTTCCAGCGCTATTTCTTGCAATTTGGAAGCTTTCCCAAGATGAGGCATCTTCTCGGCGGGTATATAGCCGCCAAGGTAAGAAGGAAGATTCTTTGGATATCTCCACTAAACTCCTTACATTGCATTCTTGGCCTAGCGACACGTGCACTAAATCGGCTAAATCCGCATATTGAGGTAATGCTGGATTCGAAGCCGCGATATCCCACATTTACACTCTTCCCCACCCTCCCACTTTCCTACGTATACTCCCGGATAGCGCTCCACCTTCTCCCCCATGTGAAGAATATGGGACAAGCGTATCAATGTCGGTATATTCCCTTCTATTCCAGAGCAACAGCGAGAGTGGTAAAAGAACGAGTAGAGATTGATATCGTCTGACAAAGAAAGAAACGAATAGGTCTGATAGAGAACTCTTAGGAAAAGAATGGCGACATACAGAGTCTTTTATAGAGAGTTAGAAAGAGTCTTTTATAGAGAGTTAGAAAGAGTCTTTTATAGAGAGTTAGAAAGAACACGATGAGAAAGGAATCCTGAGGATAAAACATTGAGAAGTAAGAAATCTGTCGCAGTCCTGACCCTTCAAACAAGATAGAAACAGATCAAGTATCATGACTAACATCTAACACTGGACTGTTCCAGTTCTCATACCACTTGTTTGATCACCATTGTGTTAAAATTCACGAAGGTTCCCAATGAAAATAGGTTACCGCCATCATCTGGGTTGCGGTTTCGGAAAACCTAGTTGGAGGTGCATTAGTTTGTTTGGAGATTGCCAGAGATTTGTGAAGCCTGTATTGTTTAGAAGTATAGCATAGCGAGAGTGTTTGGAGGGTTTCAGCCATGAGGATAGTGAGATGATGGCTTGTATGAGATTAAGGTTTATTGGGGCTGTGACTGGAGGATGTCACACTATGATGATTAGGAAACACGGAAGAAACTCCATGAGTGTTAGGACTGTCGGAGATACTGGGATGGATAGAAGGCTAGAGGCCTTGACCAAGTGGAATGGGGGAAACTGTATCAGAAGAAGTTGGAAGGGAATGGCCCGGACGAGTTGGAACAAGATCAGAAGTGGAGACTGGGAAAAGTCGAGGCAGTGTATATATAGGACACCTCCGCCGACGTAAAAACAATAAGAACCACAATACACTCTCATTCCAACATAGTCTAAATTTCTTACATTGACCCCTACTTCCACTATCCACTTCTGGCGGATGTGATAGATTCCCAAACACTGATAGTTTCTGGTGATGATGCCGAAACACTAGGTCCAGCCATAGTCTGTTTCAACACCCTGCACATTCTCCTAACTTCCAAGCCCAAAGGGCAAGAAGAAGAGAGAACAGGATTGCTTCCGGCGGAGAGGGTGGTACCACATAAAATATGAACGTCCGTTTGCGCTGTCTGGTCTGCCGAGGAGCACTCTTTTTGCTATGCAAATCAGGCCACTCTACCCAAGTGAACATTCCTTTGAAGCACGCATCACACTTAAAATAATTAGGGTAGAGAACAAACAAATTCTCACCCCTGGTACTTATACCATATCACCGTGTAAAAGCCATGTTGGTACTAGGACAATCTACCCAGCCACTTCCTGGTGTTGCTTGAAATGTAATTTTTTGGGAGTCTACCTTCTCTTCATCAGCTCAGCTTGTCCTTAGTTCTAATCCAGTGTTCTAGGTATATGATCAAAACTGTATAAAATGCGGAGGTTGATTACTCATTTGGTCAAGATATCATAGTCTTGATAAGCGGTATAGAAGATAGACTGCGTTGATGCCCACCCAATATCCAACACTAAGACATGCATCTCACACCAATACCCACTTCATATCTCACGGGGTTGATTAGCCGAGCAAAAAGGCCCCTCGAATTCCCAGACGCCAGTCTGCCATGATGCGCCAAGGGAGAACGTGAAACCCTGAAGGACTAACTCAGTAGCGAAAAGCTATCCGCCTTGTCTAACGATTAGGAAGCCCGTTCTCCCAATCATAGACCATTCCGCAAAGGTGCCTGGGGATCCTGATTTCTGATGGGTATCCACACAGGTAAGAGTGCCGTCCGCAATCCACATTATATCATTACCGTAATATAGCACACGCCCATGGCTTCGGCGATAATCTACTACAACACTCATAATCCGGGGGCAAGGTAAATCCGTCAAATCGGAAATCAACACCTAGGGTGGTGCTTACCAACGGGTGAGCCTGCCAACCCCGTAATTTCTAACCAACCATGAAATCTGCCCGCTCGGGGGGGGGAGCTGGTGGGTGGTCCTGATAAGTTTGTACATTGGCTTTGCAACCGAGTTCATGAAATATCACACGGTGCGAGGCGGTGAGCAATCTTGGGAACACAGCTGCAATTTTGGGAGCAGAACTCAACCCTGGTAATTAACGGCACTGCGACTATATCTCCCCTGATTATAAGTTCAACTTAATCGGTACCACGTTCCGTGATATCATCACTCTGCAAATTTGGCGACAATGAAGATAGAGCGCGGAATCCCAAGGTGCCATGAGAACAAAAAATGTTCGTTCTATGTAACTGTTCACTAGATCCCCAATTTTCCAGTTCTTCTGTGGAATGGTATAATATGGCAGGGTAGACACCATGACTCCTCTTTTTTAATCCGGACAAGGAAACCCCGAGTATGGGCGCTGAAAGCCTCCTGATCCATTCTCCCGGAGACTGGATTGTAGTAGTGGTGGTGGAAAGGCCCCTATTGTTGACATCTCGGCAATCAGTTTAGACATATTCTCTCTTACCGCTCTTGTAAGGGTACTACGTGGGTTGGCCGTTCGCCAGTGCTGGTGTGGCTTCCACCCGAAGCTCCGTGGAGTGAAAGAAATTTCTTGCTACGAGATATGTTCTGCTAGTGTGTACGTGCTATAGAATTGGCTGCGAGGCTAATGAGAGTAGTGAACGTTGGGAGGCCTTGGTGCCAACCACCCACCCTCCATACCTGCATCCATAGTGGGGGGTGTCCTACAGATAGGGGCTAAGTAGGATATCCTACTAAGCATAAGGGCATATGATTTCCGATAGTAGGTCCTGTACTATACGTATGATCGTCATTAGAGCTCATAATTGGGTGAAGAATGCCGGAGCTATTGTACAGTACACCTCGCTCCCTATACCGAAGAAAGATTCTACTATACAAGTATTTACGGCCCATAAGGGAGGAATAAATTGTACGAGAAACAAGATAAAGCGCGGCCAAGAATTTACAGCAGGGAAACTGCGAGCAATAAACCGGGCCTTCTCAGGAGAATTGGACCATCTGGGTCCCAACATAGTGAACTGTATTGTACATTATACACAGAAACTTGGAGATCCTCACCCACATATAAATGGAAACCCTAAGAAGCCTCAGAGGGGTAGGGTGACACAATGTGTGTCCCCATCTCGCAGGAGTTCATCTGTGGAGGGTAATGTCAAGTGACAGGCTCCCAAAGTAAGATACCGGGGAAGGCGGAAAGGGCGGTAATCTCCCAAGGACCCCCTAGGCCTCAAATAGTGCTGGGGCTATGGCTTAGTGAGATTGTAGCAGCGCTACCACTCGCTCATGTCGGGAAGAAGCAGCGTACGAGAGCGGCGTTCGGCCCCAATTATCCGGCTTGTTGGGGTCGACCTCTTCCCGCCGGAGTAGTATTTTCACCACTCCCTCTTGTCCGTTACCAGGCGGACATACGA
>LN891090.1:81178-92720 GCA_900010015.1 Tuber aestivum
CGTCCGGCCTTCACCATTTGGCTTGTCGGGATCAACCTCCTCCCGCGCAAGTAATACTTTCACCATTCTCCCATGTCCATTCGAGGTGGCATACGACAGCGGCGTTCGGCCGGAACCATCTGGCTTGTCGGGGCTGACCTTTTCGCGCCCAAGTAGTATCTTCACCACTCCCTCATGTGCACCCTGAGCGGCAAACAAGAGCGGTGTTCGGCCGTAAGTACCTGGTTTGTCTGGGTCAACCCCTTTCCGCCCGAGCATCACCTTCACCCCACCATCGTGTCCATTCCGTGCAGCAAGCAGGAGCGGTGTGTTACCGCCATGACTTGGCTGGTCGGGATTGACCTCCCCCCGCTCTAGTAGAATTTTCACCACTCCCACATGTCCACCCCGAGCGGCATAGCAGAGCGGCGTTCGGCCGTCATTATTTGGTTGTTCGGGGTCAGCGTCTTCCCGCTCTAGTAACATTTTTGCCACTTCCTCGTGTCCAGACCAAGCTGCATACGAGAGGGGCGTTCGTCCGTAAGTATTTGGCTTGGTGGGGTCGACCCCTTCCCGCCCGAGGAGCATTTTCACCACGTTATCATGCCCGTTCTCAGCTGCGAACGAGAGCGGTGTTCGCCCATAATTATCACTCTTATTGTAGTCGATGTCTTCCTGCCCGAGTAACATTTTCACACCACCCTCATGTCCATTATGAGCAGCCCGGGCAAGCGGTGTGGAACCTGAAAAGTCACCTTCATTGATATCGCACCCCCCCATCTTAATCAGCGCAGCTATTATCTCGGAAATTCCAAAGAACGATGCGCAGTGTAGTCCGCTGAATGGAGAACAAGTATCATAACGCCAAAGATTTTGGGCCTTTACTTGCGCTAAAAGAAATTTGGTGGATATGTCGCCATAATTCTCTTGAAACAGCTTCACCGCAAGTGAGATCGCGCCGCCAGAAAGTTCCCTCTTCGCATGCACTCCCCAGTTTACAGAACAATATTCTAGAAAGCGTATGTTCTGGGTTCTAGGGGTGGAATCGGCTGAAAGGGCCTTGACCTGTCGGAAATTTAGGTATGTCAAACAAAGTTCTGCTATCATCGCGTTCGGAGCACTGAAAATATCGGGATGAGGGGAAAGATACTCCTGGAGGGTAAAATGGACAAGTCGCACAGTTGATGACTCGCTATCTACAGCAATAAGCCCTTGACAGCAGGCCACCAAGGTCGACATGGCCGGAACGTTGTCAACATTGAAGTCCGAAGAACCTAGCTCGACTGCTAGGGCACAGCGGAGCTCATCCACTTGTAACCGCCGTTCCGCATGACTGATCCACATCAAAGCTCCAATCCCAAGTCTCGATTTATCCCCACCCTGCGCCTTTATGCGCTCAATCGTAGCACCATAAGCACCTTCCAAACCCAATCCATCCGTCATCCTACTAAGCCTTTCTCGTCTCCGATAAATTGTTGATTCCTGTAATATTGCTTCGATGTTCAAGGAAACCAGCAGAAACCTGAATTTATATATTAGCGGATAACTTAGGGTGTATTCGCACTACCACCGCCACTACGTACATTTCCGATATATTTTCGGGAATCTTCCGCAGAATGTGCGCCCTTAGGCTCTCGTCCATGGCCACCGGGGCCAGTCTAACTCGAAGGTATCTGACGATATCACCTCTGTTGGGGCATACAGAAACACTTATAACCCGCCTAGCAAGACACTTTTCAAGCTCCGCCCGAACATGCGGCCTTCCAGTCACGAATATGCGGGTGCGCGGGGAATTCTCGAGAATTTGTTTTAGCGAATCTAGGATCTTTGCCCGATGCCCCGCCGCGCATTCATCCAGGGCGTCAATGCAGATAAATGTGCGTTGTGAATGCGTTATCGTTTGTAGCATTTTCACGACATCCGAAAGTTGAGGTGCGCGTCCACTAAGGACTCTTCTGTGCTTTTGAAATGCCCGCGATATCTCCTCTGGAATGCTTTCCATTCCGCTAACGATCTGTTTCACCCAGGAGCCCACCATACTGGTCGCAGACTGCTCCTTTCGCGCCGCGAAGTCGAAGTAAAAACAGGCAACTGTTGTGCCCTGCCCCCTAGCTTGATGGCAAAGCCTGTCCACTACCAGCGAACTGGCATCGCGGCTTGTTAGCACTGGCTCTTTTTCTTCCCCCAAGAATACCCCCTTTTACCGGATAAATGTCTTCCCGACCCCCGGATCTCCATAACAAAACAAGACGGCCTTGTTTTCTGCCCCTTCCCCGCTATCCTCATACCATCTCCCGAATTCCTCAGTTTGCATGGGCCATTCCCCCACATTATCGACACGGCGCTCTTGTACGTCCCGGTGTCGCAGCCTCGGCTCCAGGGCTGATAACCAGGTTAGGAGTTGATATCGGTCATCGGCAACAGTACAGTTGTTCCACACATTCACATAGTTTGTGTTGCTCCGGTTGAAGGACTTGTTATTATCTCTGAAGGTAAATTGGGACATCTTCCGCTCTTTGCCGCTTGCGCTGCTGTAGGTTCAGATAATTATCCCAACAGAAGCCGCTGTCGCAGGGGACGAGATGGCGAGGGTAAATTAGATGGTTGTAGCCTTGCTGGTAGCTTATGAAAGCCATGCTGAGTCGGTTGGCGCAGCATCGCTGTTCGCACCATATTGTGTCGAGTACGGTACCATTAAGCCACCAAAATGTGCGAAAATAACTCCATGAATGAGGCTACGGTACTGTGCTCGAGCATGGGTTCACGCATAAGGGAAAGGAGCTGCATCCACTTTACGATATGTTCTCGGCTATCACCGGTTTCCCACCAAACCTTGGTTTCAGCAAGGCCCGAGGCCGGCAACAACCGGGATTGACGTCACTGGCATCAGGTTACTACCGTATCATACGCAAAGTTATCCTAGTAGTACCGGTATCGTACTCAGTGTGCCAGAGCTTTCCCCACTATGACTATCACTCTCACAAATAAAATTCGGTGTCCCAGCTGAATCACCGGGGGTTAAGCTATGATATGTAGAGCAAACCATGATGCTACCCCTAGCGGAGAATTTGAGATTGTTTTCATACATGCAACGGTACATAATCGATTTGCTAATTATCCCTATATAATATCGCGCCTGGAGGAACGCCTTTGAATTTGTATTTCGTTCAGCTAACGTGGCCTAACCGACTGCAAAGAACGGGTTTCTGCACTTTGCCCCACTTGGGTCACCCTAACCAATCACCTTGAGCACGTGGAAACGAGCAGGGCTGATAGAGTAGCCGACTTGAAAACATATGATAGTAGTAAATTTATACCTGACGTGTCAAACCTCTTCCTCGCAACAGTAGACTGTTCTGCTAGTATACAGGCATCCGGGCGTCAAGTTTTCAGGTCATTGTCCACATGGCGTACCAGCACGGTACAGCATATAAAACCACTACGGTCCATTGCCTCGTCCAAATCTCTAGTGAAGGAAGCGTTTGCCAATCGGCGGGCCAACCCGAAATTTCTATTCCCTGACATGATACTCTGAATTTGAACGGCAAGTGCCTGGCCTTGATTAAGGTCAAACTGGGTTAAGCGAGCCCGTTCCAGAAAATATCATCTGCGGCTAATGATAGGATAAGGTAATTTAAAGTAGATAATGTATGGTACTTCACAGTAACTCAAAATGCGCTATAACACGAAGATAACGCCCAGCAAGTAGCGCAACAGCAATAAAAAGCTAACAGACAGTACAGCTACCATTTGTTTTGTTCACCTAGTCATACGGTCGTTACCAGGCGGACCACGAAACCCCAAATTCAGCCTTGATAGATGGTAATAGAGCCCTAGCCAGTGTTCCCAACGGGCCAGGCCGGTGATAGGCCGGCCTATAGGCCGTAGGCCAGGCCAAGGCGGGCGACTCCGGGAATAGGCCTGGGCGGACTAGGCTAAATTCGACCAGCCTGCAGAAGCCTACCAGGCCTGATAAGAGCCTACAGGCCTCTGGGCCAAATTGAAATCTGGTTTTTGTGAGGGCAATTCAATTTCCCACTGACTTTCTCCATAGTTTATCTATCCACCAGTATCTACCAACTCCTGCATTCTTCCATCAAGATAGATCTCATTATGAGTAACTTGCCCCAAACTCGACGGAGTCCTAATGATTCACCATCAAGCTCTCCAACACAGTCAAACCTCACAATCCTTCCTTCCGATTCAATTTCTTCTGCTGGGATTCTTCTAAATCCTCCTGTTAATGTACAAGCTACGGTCGATCCTGTTCTTTTGCACCTCTGGGATGTTCAAGTTCACCAGCAGCGAACAAATCTCCAATACGACCCACCCTTAGGTTCTGCTTCGAGTACAATTAGTGATTTTACTGATGCTCGGTCAAGTTTCTTAATGCCAACACTTAGAAGTAATAGGATTGAGCAAAGTCATTCATCTCCTGTTGCCGAACACTTTCTTCCAGTGAAAAAAGTTCGAAAGAGTTGGGTTTGGGATCTGAGACATGGCGAGGAGTATTTATAGGGATGTAAATGGCGCTGGAGGTGTAAACATTGTATGTATATAGTGAAATTGATTTAAAAGTCACTATTGTATATGATTAAATTTAATAAATAGTTTAAAAGCTAATGATTAAGAATAGGCAATTCAAGACATGCTGCGAAAACATTTGGCGATTCCTCAACACGTAATATGATAGAACACCTTGGTGATGATCACGGTATCACTAAGGACAACCCAGAAGGCCAGAAATCTCAAGCTGGATCTCGCATCGCGGAAGCCTTTGGACAGGCTTCCCAGTCTCGCACAGTCCAATTCAATAAGAAAATCTTTAAGCAACTTCTAATAAGATGGATTATTGTGAATAAGATCAGCTTTCGGCAGGTTGAAAATACTGCATTTCGAGTTCTGTTAGCCTATCTTTGTGCTTGTGTAAGTCATTATTATTGTATTCTTACCTCCAAAATCCCTTGAGCTACTGTACTATAATGTTGAGTACATATTGCTTCTAATTTACTTGTAATTCAAATATTTTACTTTACTTTATCAAAAGCCTCGAGTTATTACTACCTGTTTCAGTGCTAATTAGAATGTACATATATTTAAAATAGGCACAATCCTACACTTCAATTCCTAGTAGCTTACCAAAAAGTGGTTCCACTATTCGATCCTGGATCCTGGAACACTATCATGATGCCCAACAAATCATAAAGAAAAGCTTATCAGAAGCACGAACCGTACATTTTACCTTTGACTTATGGACTTCTCCAAATCACCGTGCATTTTTGGGTATCATGGGACACTGCATTGCCGCTGATGGTAAACTCCAGGGATCATTAATGGGTCTTCGGCGATTTGTTGGAGCACATACCGGTATCAATCAAGCAGAACACTTCTGGGAGATTGTAAAGATTTATGAGATAGAAACAAAAATTGGGTACTTTACATTAGATAATGCAACTAATAATGATAGCTCCCTTACTCAAATAGCTGTTTATTTAGCAGAGATAGGAATCCAATTCAATCCAAGAGAACGGCGCTTGCGATGCTTTGGACATGTTATCAACTTGGTTATTAAAGCCTTTTTATGGGGTTTAAATACAGAAGTATTAGAAGGATTGGCAGATCTTGAGACTCCCAGGAGTGAGGAGCAGGAGATCCTAGAGTTCAGGGAATGGCGACGACAGGGTCCAATGGGTAAGCTGAGAAATATTTGCATATGGATTTGCCAGACCCCACAGCGGCGTGATAGCTTCAAAAACAAAGTAAAGTCACACGGATCTACAGAAGGCCAGGCTCATTTACCAATTGTTGGTTCGATTACACGCTGGGGAGGAGATTACGATAGTTTGAAGCATACATTTCTGCTAAAGGAACCACTACAAGAGTTTGTTTCAGCAGCGGTCAGAAATGAGCGAGGTGTACGGAATGAACGGAATTTAGAGTCCGCGAAACTAGATGAGCTCTCTCTTGATGACTGGGATGAGCTACAAGCTATAATGGAAATTCTCGAGCCATTTAAAGCCTGGAGCTTGAAGTTATAGGGCAACTGTATCAATGGCTCTATCTATGACATATTTCTAGCGATGGATGATTATTTGTCATGTCTTGAAACTGCCAAAATACAGTATAGTCTCGAGACACATAGTCACCATTTACAAACTAGCATTGATACTGCATGGGCCTTACTTAACAAGTATGTCCATCTTCTATTTCCTTTCTCTAAATTACAAATAGCACAACTGACATAGATTAATCTAACATTATAAAGATACTATACCCTTACTGAACTCGCTCCGGTTCACTATGCTGCAGTTCCAGTACATCCTGAAATGAAGTTTGAATTTTCTGAATTCCAATGGGCCGGGAGGCCTGATTGGATTCAGAAAGCAAAAGAAGCTAGTATCACAATCTGGCAACAGGAATATAAATCCTCCAGCCGGGCCACATCACCTCTTCTACCAGTACTCAGGGATGTTATCGACTCGGATATTTCGTAACCATTGTGGCGACAGCAGAAGCGTGCAAGGCTGGGTGCAGAACGACATGACGAATTTGAACAGTTCCAAGCATTGGAGGAACAGCTTCACGGGGTAGGACCATTGGACTATTGGATTTCCAAACGCTAATCACGAGACTCCCGAACAAGAGACCTGGCTGCTATGGCAATTGATGTTCTTTCAATTCCTGCAATGGCAGCAGAGCCTGAACGTGTGTTTAGTAGGTATGTTTATACTACTTCTATTATTATACTATTTTTATATTTATCACTTGATTCTTCTTTTATATCATGATACAATTCTAAAAATTGATTTTCATATAGTTTAAAATTACTGTTATCGGACCGGAGGAACCGATTGGGTGATGATGTTATAGAGGCATGTGAATGTTTGAAGGCATGGGCGCGTGAAGGATTTCTTCTTTCTACGGAGATTGTTATAGTTGAAACTATGCTACGGGATTTGGAGGAAGTTTCACATCATTAAGCATGTTCAAATTGTTTTATTTCTTTATCATATTATTCTTATTATTCTTATTATTCTTATTATCCTACTGAGTCTACTACCCCTACTTTGGTTTGGCTTGGGGACTTCACAATTTACCATTCCTGTACGAGAAACTTGAAGTTATATCGTAAGACAATTGATAAGCATAATGGAAACTAGGAATCCAAAGAGATAATAGGATCAGCATTTCGAAACCAGACCACTCTTGGCGGGCTGGGCTGAGCTCCATAGGCCGGGCCCGGCCGAGCTCCATAGGCCTGGCCGGGCCAGGCTCCATAGGCCAGGCCAGCGTAGGCCAGCCTATCAGGCAGCCAGTACTAAGCCTATACAGCCTATAGCTGGGCTGGGCTGGGCCCGGCATAGGTTTTTCAAAGCCTGCAGGCTCAGGCCAGGCCAGATCCTGGAAGATCCTGGCAGGCCGGGCCCGGCTTCGGTTCGGCCTGGCCTACCTGGCCCGTTGGGAACACTGCTAGTGGCTAGGGGCCCTAGCCACTAGTTGGTAGCCAGACCGCTACCTACAGTTACTGTAGGGCTTTAGCAGAATCGGGACAAGAGGGCTGGTTCGTGGCCGCAAGCCAAGAGAGGACGGAAGTAGAAAGGAGGAAGGCAGGAGAATAAATTTTTATAAAGAGGATAGGGAATCGGGACAGGAGTCCAAAAACTTTATGAAGAGTAATAGTCGAGTGGATACAGGAGTGATATTTCCATCAACCCTGCAAACCAGAATACAGCTCCGTCAGGGGAACCGAATTCGTGTTGGCGGACGTCGGAAAGACCGCTTCGGTGTCTGGCAGAAGAAATGCTGCACTGGCACTTGCAACGATGCTAGTATTACTGGTATGCAGAAAAAAAAGATATGTTATCATACCCGAAACCATTCATACAAATTAGGAAGGTTTGTCCCTACAGGATGAAGCCTATTGGGTTTCCTTGCAGTCACAGCCAGTGTTTTGTGGAGCAGTCGTTGATGATGATGCCGGCTAGACTTCTTTAGCCAGCGTTATAATACCTTAGAGAATTGTACACAAACTTCAACCTCGATGCCCCCTCGGACTGCTTAATCAGCTATAAACACTCGCACTTGAATTCCTAGTAATTTCCACCCTACTCCTCTCCCCATAGATAGCACTAGATTTAGGCCCTGTTTGGCTCGTGCGTTTTGTAAGGTATTCCCTTATAGAATGCATTTTGTAAGGTATTCCCTCACAAAATGCATTCTGTAAGGTTTGACTGTTTGGCAACATAGTACTTGAATAGCTGAATTTGAAAACCTTACAAAATGCATTTTGTAAGGTAGCTACTATAGGGTTTATACCAATAACATATCAAATACATGTAAGTCAGGTTTTTTTTTTCTTCTGAATATTTTTCACTATGTTTAGGGTCTAAACCCAAAATGCATTTATTTATTCTAACCTTACAAAAGTCCATAGGAGTGTTTGGCAAAACTCCCCTTACAAAATGAACTTTTGTGACCTTATAAAATGCATTTTATGAAACCATACAAAATGCATTCTATAAGGAAATACCTTACCAAATGCGCGAGCCAAACAGGGCCTTACTCTAAGTACCACCCGCCAGCGTTCAAGCACAAACCAGGATGTGCCCTAATAGTGCCCCGTTCCTCCGAGGAGGTGCGGTCCCGGATATAGCGTTCCCGGGTATGGGGGTATCAATCCACAACGTACGGGGGATTTACTATTTGGGGTATATTTGAATGTTGTCCCTTATGCTTCAACATTTGTGCCTGATGGAGACACTAAGGAGGTGTTTGTTGCGTTAAAGTTTGTAAGGTAATACTTTACGAACCGCAATTTATGAGGTATGTCAAACGGGGGCTTGTCAGGTATACCAAACTGCAGTATAGAATGTAGAAAGCCTCTGTGCTCTAAACCATGATCAGCGAAACACACCATACCTTTTAAACCTTGACGTGCTAAGCCCCCCTAAAAGTGGAGCGCTTTCCGGTAAACTGCGGGATAAGTCCTGCCCTACCATACAAGCGACCCACACAAGTGCCAAAGTATCGGGGTCAGAATAAGCTAGTCTGGATTTTCACAGAAGGTACCGCAGCCTAGATGACTAACACTACAAAAGCTAATTCCTGTGGGAACGGCAAAAATCATCAGCATTGGTAATGTCGTGGGCCATTAAGATATTCTCGATACTATAGAAACTCTGCCACGATATACACAGCTATGGGGAATACAAATAAGAGTCGTGATATCTCGTGCTAAAGTTCTTGTGTCATAACAAAATCACCAGCATTTATGTGAAGCTGTAGATGATAATTTGGTCAGATAGAAAATGGGAATCGCCTGCCGATGGAGCACCAGAGAAACCATTCCGTGATTTCCTCCCAAAATTCTTCCACCCCGGAAGACACTAACCTAGCCTTTTCCGGGATCGAGCATACACAATGTAACTTTGGTTCATGAGATATCACCCGTTGGGAATAATCTGAAAACAACTCTAATACCGGGTACTAAATCCACCTTCTGTATATAACGGTAGCTCAACCATACCCGAACCAACCGGACCTCCGGCTCTATCCTTGTCCTATTCCACCATATCACAATACTTCGCTACTATATTTGAAGGGTGGTAGAGATCATCCACCCTCAAAGTACTCCAAAAATAGGACAAAGCTCAGATTGATTGCAGCTTCGCTGGCTCTTCGATACATTCGTCACTAGACGCGACTTTCCCCTCCCTGTAGGCCCTCGGATTCCTCTTATTTAACTTAAATGGAGGAATATAAAATATAGGTGCCGGAACCCTCCCCTCTTTGGTTTCTAGGGGGACCTCCATGCGGTGACAAGGGGAGTGATCTTAATGTTGGTACTCCTTTCCACTAACCCCTCTGGGCGTAATATTGGAGTGTTGATTATTTGTCGGGCTTAAGGCGGTTTCTATCGAGAGTTTTACACCATTCAGTGCTTCGGTAACCTATATATTCTGCCAGTGTGGTTCATGCTGTGGAATTGATTAGGGGATCAGAGAGGGTCATGAGTGACTAAAAAGGGTTAGCTGCTACCCCGGTCCTGGGCACCTACCATGCAACTGAGGGTAGGCTAGGGGTGTCCCACAGATTTCTGCTGAGTATGATATCCGCCTAATCCTCAAAGGATTATTATTTCTGGTATGATAACAAGCCCCGTATAGTCATAGTAGATCACAATTCGGTTGAGAATGGCTGAGCTGTGGGCGCCACCTTTCCCTCATCGAAGCAAGAGTCTATAATATTGTCGTCTATTTTATATACCGCTTATAAGCGAGTAAGGGAAGGAAGGAAACAACGAAAAAAGATACAAGAAAAACAAATGCGCGGGGAGCAATGTAGAGATAGCGAAATATTGGGTATGATAAGGTGATAATGATCTCAAAAAAAAATAGAACTCCCCCCGCTGACCACAATTTACTCTGACCATTCAAAATGAACACATAGGAGCTCACGCGGGTGTGCGAGGAAATCCGTATAGGGCCCCGGACCGGCGTGATTGCATGTTGATGTACTCCCGCCTCCCTAGATTCCGTACGTCCAGGGGGGGGGGGGGTGGGCGAGGAACGGCTGCTAGGAGTAACAGACTGAGATTGAAGGAGCGGCGGTGGTCAGAAGGAAGCGGTGTCGCCTGGGCCTCGAATCGCAGAGGGAGTTAACAGTAAGTGAGACTGTTGCAGCGCTATGTCATCCTGACTTCCACCGTTTGTGGCATACGACAGCGGTGTTTGTCCTGTGCTATCTCGCTTGTTGGGGTTAACTTCTTCCCGCTCGAGTAGTATTTTCACCACCCCCTCGTGTCATTCCGGGTGGCATACAAGAGCGGTGTTTGGCCATCATTATTTGGTTTATCGGGGTCGAGCTCGTTCGGCAGGAGTAGTATTTTCACCACTCTCCTGTGACTATCTGCGACGGCATACGATAGAGGCATTTGGCCGGGATTATCTGAGTGGTCGGAATCGACTTTTTCTCGCCCGAGTAGTGTTTTAACCACTCCCTCATATCCGTTCTCCGCGGCAAACGAAAGCGGCGTTGGACCGTAATCACAAGGTCTGTCTTGGTCAACCTCCTTCCTCCCGAGTAGCATTCCCACCACACCATCGTGCCCATTCTCAGCGGCAAAGGAGAGTGGCGTCCGGCCTTCACCATTTGGCTTGTCGGGATCAACCTCTTCCCGCGCGAGTAACACTTTCACTATTCTCCCATGTCCATTCGAGGCGGCATACGACAGCGGCGTTCGGCCGGAATTATCTGGTTTGTCGGGGCTGACATTTTCGAGCCCAAGTAGTATCTTCACCACTCCCTCATGTCCACCCTCAGCGGCAAATAAGAGGGGCGTTCGGCCATAAGTACCTGGTTTGTCTGGGTCAACCTCTTTCCGCCCGAGCAGTATTTTTACCACATCATCGTGTCCATTGCGTGCTGCAAACAAGAGCGGTGTGTTACCACCATTACTTGGCCTGCCAGGGTCAACCTCTTTCCGCCCGAGTAGTATTTTCACCACCCCCTCATGCCCATTCCGTGCGGCAAACGAGAGCGGCGTTCGGCCGTAGTTTCCGGG
>LN891090.1:92740-109364 GCA_900010015.1 Tuber aestivum
GGTAAAGGAGAACAGGTTGGTGATCCAGCGGAGTGCCTTGTTCCAAAGTACATTCATTGCTCTGAGGAGAGTAGCTGTGGGGACCAGGAGGTCCGCGCCATAAGTGAGGACCTCTTCCCGCTCTAGTAGTGTTTTCACTACCCCCTCATGTGCAGACCGAGCAGCATGTGAGAGTGGCCTCTGGCCGTTATTGTTTGGCTTGTCGGGGTTGACCTCTTCCCGATCGAGTAGTGTTTTCACCACTTCCTGATGCCCATTCCGTGCGGCAAGCAGGAGTGGTGTGTTACCGCCATGACTTGGCTGGTCGGGATTGACCTCCCCCCGCTCTAGTAGAATTTTCACCACTCCCACATGTCCACCCCGAGCGGCACAACAGAGCGGCGTTCGGCCATCATTATTTGGTTGTTCGGGGTCAACGTCTTTCCGCTCTAGTAACATTTTTGCCACTCCCTCGTGCCCAGACCAAGCTGCATACGAGAGGGGCGTTCGGCCGTAAGTATTTGGCTTGGTGGGGTCGACCCCTTCCCGCCCGAGGAGAATTTTCACCACGTTATCATGCCCGTTCTCAGCTGCGAACGAGAGCGGTGTTCGCCCATAATTATCCCTCTTGTTGTAGTCGACGTCTTCCTGCCCGAGTAACATTTTCACAGCACCCTCATGTCCATTATGAGCAGCCCAAGCAAGCGGTGTGGAACCCAGGAAGTCACCTTCATTGATATCGCACCCTCCCATCTTAATCAGCGCAACTATTATCTCGGCAATTCCAAAGAATGATGCGCAGTGTAGTCCGCTGAATGGAGAACAAGTATCATAACGCCAAAGATTTTGGGCCTTTACTTGCGCTAAAAGAAATTTTGTGGATATGTCGCCATAATTCTCTTGAAACAGCTTCACCGCAAGTGAGATCGCGCCGCCAGAAAGTTCCTTTTTCGCATGGACTCCCCAGTATACAGAACAATATTCTAGAAAGCGTGTGTCTTGGGCTTTAGGGGCGGAATCGGCTGAAAGGGCCTTGACCTGTCGGAAATTTAGGTATGTCAAACAAAGTTCTGCCATCGTCGCATTCGGACCACTGAAAATATCAGGATGGGCGGAAAGGTACTCCTGGAGGGTAAAATGGACAAGTCGCACAGTTGATGACTCCCTGTCTACAGCAATAAGCCCTTGACAGCAGGCTACTAACGTCGACATGGCCGGAACGTTGTCACCATTGAAGTCCGAAGAACCTAGCTCGACTGCGAGGGCACAACGGAGCTCATCCACTTGTAACCGCCGTTCCGCATGACTGACCCACATCAAAGCTCCAATCCCAAGTCTCGCTTTGTCCCCACCCTGCGCCTTTATGCGCTCAATCGTCGCACCATAAGCACCTTCCAATCCCAATCCATGCGTCATCTTATTAAGCCTTTCTCGTCTCCGATAAATTGTCGATTCCTGTAATATTGCTTCGATGTTCAAGGAAACCAGCAGAAACCTGGATGTATGTATTAGCGGATAGTTCAGGGTGTATTCGCACTACCGCTACTACGTACATTTCCGATATATTTTCGGGAATCTTCCGCAGAATGTCCGCCCTTAGGTTCTCGTCCATGGCCTCCGGAGTTTCGTCCTGGGCCAGTCTAACTCGAAGGTATCTGACGATATCACCTCGGTTGGGGCATACAGAAACACTTATAACCCGCCTAGCAAGACGATTTCCAAGCTCCGCCCGAACGTGTGGCCTTCCAGTCACGAATATGCGAGTGCGAGGGGAATTCTCGAGAATTTGATTTAGCGAATCTAGGAGCTTGCCTCGATCCTCCCCCATACATTCGTCGAGGGCATCAATGCATACAAATGTGGGCTGTGAGAGCGTGATCGTCTGTAGCATTTTCACGACAGCCGAGAGTTGAGGTGCCCGTCCACCAAGGACTCTTCTGTGCTCTTGAAATACCCGTGATATCTCCTCTGGAATGCTTTCCATTCCGCTGACGATCTGTTTCACCAAGGAGCCCAGCATACTGGTCGCAGACTGCTCCTTTCGCGCCGCGAAGTCGAAGTAAAAACAGGCAACTGCTGTGCCCCGCCCCCTAGCGTGATCGCAAAGCCTGTCCACTACCAGCGAACTGGCATCACGGCTTGTCAGCACTGGCTCCCTTTCTTCTGCCCCCTCTAAGAATTACCCCTTTTACCTGATAAATGTCTTCCCGACCCCCGGATCTCCGTAACAAAACAAGACGGCCTTGTCGCCTACTCCTTCCCCGCCTTCCTCGTACCATCTCCCGAATTCCTCCGTTTGCATGAGCCATTCCCCCACATTATCAACACGGCGCTCTTGAACGTCCCGGTGTCGCAACCGCGGCTCCAGGGGTGATAACCAAGTTAGGAGTTGAGATCGCTCATCTGTGTTCCACACGGTAATGTAGTTTGTATTGAAGCAGTTTTCGTTATTCCTGATGGTGGATTGGGACATCTTCCGTTCTTTGCCGCTCGCGCTGCCGTGGATCTAGATAATTATCCTAATAGAGGCCGCTGTCGCAGAGGACGAGATGGCGAGGGCAGCTGGTTGTAGCCTTCCTACGAGTAGCACCTGATGAAAGCGGTGGTGAGTCGGCCAACGCAGCCTCGCTGTTCCCACCACATTGTGTCCGAGTGCAGTACAAATACCATTAAGCCGCCAAAATGTGCGAAAGTAATTCCATGAATGAGGCTACGGTGCTATGCTCGAGCATGGGTTCACGCATACAGGTAGGGAAGAGGAGCTGCATCCACTTTACGGTACTACTTCTGGCCTCCCACCGGTTTTCCACCATCTCTTGTTTTCAGCAAAGCCTGCGG
Organism: Tuber aestivum; assembly: GCA_900010015.1. Classification (NCBI taxonomy): domain Eukaryota; kingdom Fungi; phylum Ascomycota; class Pezizomycetes; order Pezizales; family Tuberaceae; genus Tuber; species Tuber aestivum. Next base: position 95,558 of record LN891090.1, read on the forward strand.
CTGGCAACCGTGGGGGACTGACGTCACTGGCATCAGGTTACTACGGTATGCAAGGCTACCGTATCCTACTAGTATCACACTCAGTATGCTAGAGGTTTCCCCACTATATATGACCATCGCTCTCACAAATACAATTCGGTGTCCCGGCTAAATCACAGGAGCTTAAACTATGATACGTAGCGCAACCCATGACAATACCCCTAGCGGAAAAGTTGAGATTGTTTTCATACTTGCAACGGCACATAATCGGTTTGCTGGCTATCCCTACATAATATACTGCCCAGAGGTCCGCCTTTAAAATCGGTATGCATATTTCGTTCAGCTCGAACAGACTGCAAGGAACAGGTTTCCGCACGGTGCCCCACTTGGGCTACCCTAACCAGTCACCGTGAGCACGTGAAAACGAGCAGGGGTGATAGAACAGCTCACTTGAAACATATGGTGCATGCCGCTTACGCACGGCACCAAGGCTGATTCAACCGAGGATGATTTGGGGTTTGATTCTGGCTAGTGTACCGCCGACTAAGCGAGATATCATACCATTTTTAAGAGTATCATCAACCGACCCTAACCCACGCGACGAGTCCCACTCCACAGCACCCCCTCCTGTCAGTCGCAATAAATATTTGAGCCTACGGTAGCGCAAGATGTCCCAACCTACCATCAAACATAATATCAACTCCTTCAATGAGGCGGACTATATTAATGTGTGGAACAACTATACTGTTGCCGATGAGAAGACTTAACTCCTAACCTGGTTGTCGCCCCTCGAGCCCAGCTTACGGCACCGGGACATCCAAGAGCGTCGTGTCAATGATGTGGGGGAGTGGCTCATGCAAACTGAGGAATTCAGGAGATGGTATGAGGGGAGTGGGGAAGGTGAAGGCGATAAGGCAGTCTTGTTTTGCTATGGAGATCCGAGGGTTGGCAAGACATTTATCAGGTAACAGGGATTATTCTCGGACAGGGGAGAAAGGGGGTCGGTGCTAACGGGCCACGATGTCAGTTCGCTGGCAGTGGACAGGCTTTGCGATCAGCCGGGAGAGCGAGACAAAGCCGTTACCTGTTTTTACTTCGACTTGGCGGCGCGAAAGGAGCAGTCTGCGGCGAGTATGCTGGGTTCCCTGGTGAAACAGATCGTTAGCGGAATAGAAGGGATTCCGGAGGAGATATCACGGGTCTTTCAGGAGCAGAGAAGGGTCATTGGTGGCGTGGACCGCAACTTCCTGATGTCGTGAAGATGCTACACACCCTCACGTCTTCACAGCGCACATTTGTGTGCATTGACGCGCTCGATGAAGGCACGGCGGTGCATCGAGTCAAGCGCCTTGAAGCACTAAACAAATCCTTCGTGCTAGACTAGACGAGGACGAAACCATGGAGGCCATGGACGAGAGTCTGGAAGCAGATATTCTGCAGAAGATTCCCGAAAATATATCGGAGATGTATGTAGTCGCACTTGTACCACGAATCCCGCGCTGCCTTATTCGCTAATAGGTATACCTAGGTTCCTACTGGTTTCCTTGAATATTGACGCAATATTGCAAGAATCGACAATCTATCGGACACGGCAAAGGCTTAGCAAAATGACTGATGGATAGGGTTTGGGAGATGCTTATAGCATGACTATAGGCCGCATCAAGGCGCAGGGTGGGGGCAAATCGAGACTTGGGATGGGAGCTTTGATGTGGATCAGTCATTCTCAGCGGCCGTTGAGGGCGGGTGAGCTTTGTCATGCCCTAGCAGTCGAGCCAGGCTCCACCGGCTTCAATGCTGGAAATGTCCCCGCGATGTCGACATTGCTGGCCCGCTGTCAAGGGCTTATTACAGTAGATAAGGAGGCATCAGCCGTGCGACTAATCTACTTTACACTCCAGGAGTGCCTTTCCACTCTTCCCGATATTTTCAGTAGTCACCTATTCGGCGATGGCAGAAATCCGTAGTGTTGTGCACGAGTCGAGCCCTTCGAGCCTGGGGGGCCTCGAGCCAAGTGGACTCGAGCCTAGGTGGTCACTAGGCGCGAGCCGGCTTGAACAGGGGTCCACGGGCCGACTCGAGTCAGGAATTGGACTCGGGGATAGTGGGAAGGTCATTTGGCTAGTTGTATTTGTTTTCAAGTTGCTATATACAATTTTTGGTTGATTTGAGTGATAATGGCAGTGTGTAGAGGTATCGTGGCCACTTGGGACTCAAGCCTCTTGGCGGCTCGAGCCGGCTCGTGAACAACACTAGAAATCTGCTTAACCTATCTGAATTCCCGACTGGTTAAGGCCATTTCTATTGTTATGAGAGAGGGAGAGGCGAGGCGGCTGAGGAAGAAGAATAGAGATAAAGTGGATAGAGGTTTCTTGATGCTCGTATTGCTGGTCCTGTATTTTTCTATCTGGGGAATAGTGGGCGGTTTATAAAGACAGTTCTAGACACAACTCCTAACTAATATTTCTTCTACCCGTATACTCACAGATGTGGCATTTCACATGAGTCCAAGACCCTTCCAGCAGTTGTCACAACCTCTGAGAGTGATGTGACCTGAACTCCAGCATAGGCCAATCCCAAGACAACCCCAATCCACTGAAGAGTACTGAAGAGTACTGAAGAGTACTGACAACTACCAAAGATCTCCAAAGACTACCTGAAACCCCATGAAACATAATATGAGATGATACTAAGAAACCAGTACATGAGAAAGACAACAACACATCCTTGCTCCAGATCTGAAACACTAGAATGAGCACCAGTGATTTTCAACAATTTCGACCGGCCCCTCTGCTGGACTCCATAGCATATTCTTTTTAGAGTATTGTTCTGTATACGGAGGAGTGCATGCAAAAAGAGGGCTCTCGGATGACTGAATATCACTAGTGCTCCCTATTATGAGCTCGAGAATGTGATCCGATACTGTGGGATTATGATGCAGTATGTCACAGCTTTTCTCTGTAATTGACGAGAGTAAGAATAGTGAACAATATTGGGAGACCTCTACCTCACCCCCCCCTTCCTTATGTCTCCTGCACAATGCAACTGTATTGCTCATACATTTCCTATCATGGGAGTGTCCATATCCATGGTGCTACTACCAGTAGCAATATGTGTCTCTTGATCTTGCATCTCCTATGATCTTACTGCCAAAGCTCACATTACAGCCTGTGGGAAAATAAGGCAGAATTGGCGGACCTCCAGGCCTACCCTACCTATACTTATCTCTGATAGACTTGGCACCTTCTGTACCTTCAAATAGTCTACTGCACAGTTGCTAGGGACTATGAATAACAGGTTTATGTTTTTGATTACAGCTGGAAGATTCTGAAGGAAAACCTCAAAACCTGATGGTTTGATATCATGGTATGCTGCTATCATTATCTCAAAGAGTATCATGGTATCAGACTGAAAAAAAATTAGTCCATCCATGGACTCGAAATTGTGTCCACAAGGTAAAAAGTATTCTCCCACAATACTAGGAGCCATACGGCAGCCACTTTTGGCCTGAACCTGGCAGCATAAGTTACAGGCATCCATACAGTATCTGTCTAACCACATTTCAGCTCTATGAATTGTAAAGCTTAATTCAGCACTAGTCTCTGGGTTCTTAGTAATTTCTCATGCCATGAACTGGCCTCCCTGGTGAAACCAATTGTATGAGTATCCCTCCAAAATCTATCCCACAGCTGTGCGGAATGGTTACTGTTGTGACTGCATTTGGTATAAGCCATAAAAGCTTTGTTGTGAGGCTTGTTGCACTCACAAAAACAGACAATATCCAATCCTCTTTGTTGCTATATATATAGCTGACTGGAATCCCCTCTATCTATTAGTTCCAGGATGCTAAGCTTGGAAGAAGCTTTCTCCTGGGTAGGATCTTCAAATTGGTTACTGCCATCCGATTTCACCAATGCCCAGATATTGGTATTGATTGTGTGAAGATAAGTTCTCATGTTACTTAAATACTCCTCCTCATTTTCTACTGATATTGTTTGTAAGCAAGTCCTGGGGACTGCGTCCAAACAAGAACACATACAGTATAGAGCCTCTGGTATTCAGTCCAGTCTGAGAACCTTCTGTGTCTGACACTATAAGATTAAATAAAAATTAGCACTAGACTCGGAGCTGACTACTTTGGAATAGGAAGGGATACTTGAATGCAGCAATTATTTCCCCTCATTTCCAGTTACTCATATACTGGACTCTAGCATTCTGCTCATCCTCCCATTGATTGGAGTGGTTCCTTTAACTCAGCCTTGCTATAAAAACTAAGAACCAGGCATTGATCCGACACTGGCGACCTTGACTGGTGACTGCCTCGTCTATCAGTATCCACAACTTCTACTGTTCATTGAGTGGGAGATTAAATGAAAATTCTGCATCCACCCGCTTTCCCACTGCCTGCCTATCAAACAGATAGCACCTGGAATCATCTTCCGGGAAAACAGTTGGCTTGTGCATCACTGGGCTATGCGTTAGGAGGTAGGAGAGAAAGTATGACTATTGAAAGTCTAAGCTGCTCCCCACACCTGCCCAGTACCCTCCTACTCTTCCCCCCCCTTCTCCCCATTCCTATTTCCATTTTCCTATCCCCCCAGTCCCCCTCCCTTTCTTTCCTTCATACATTGTTTGCTTGTTTGTTCGTTGTTGGAGAAAGCGCACTGCCCGGGCATGGGAGAGAGCGTACGGCAGAGCGCAGAAGCACAAAGAGAATAGCGGCGGGGCACTGGAGCGCGGGAGAGCATGGAGGAAAGGCAAAAACAGGACCGCAGGAAGAGCGCCGGAAGAGCGCGCAGTGGAGGACCGCAGGAAGAGCACCAGAAGAGCAAGCGGTGGAGGTCCGCAGGGAGAGCGCCAGAAGAGCGTGTGGTGGAGGACCGCAGAAAGACCGCCAGAACAGCATGTGGTGGAGGACCACAGGAGAGCGCAGGAGAGCGCCGGAGCGCAACAGAGAGTGCGGGAATGCACAGGGAGGAGGAGCGCAGGAAAGGTGCGGCAGGAGAGTACCGCAGAATGGTGCATGGCAGAACCGCAAGTTTGTCGTTCTTTCTTTGTTAGCTTCTCTTGTTTGCTCGGAGGATATGGGGGCTTACCTATAGAGGGCGAGGCCTGAGGTTGTCTTCCCTTTGTTAGTTTGTGCTTGCTTGAGAAAGGGAAGCGGAGGACTTACCTGGGGGGGGGGTGAGGGAAGACTGTGGTTTGTTGGCGTTGCTTGTAGCAGATATATTCTCCTATGTTCGCTGTTAGTTAGCAGAGTATGTGATAGTTAGGGGAGTGGGAGAGAGTCAAAGTGAAAAGTTTTTTCTTTGCCATGTGCGATCCTTCTTTTGCGTGAATAAGCTTGTCGTTTCGTTTCACAGCCCATCACTCGGCTAGTTTCCGATTGGCCAGTTGCGATAGATCCCTGTTCGTTCGCCGTTGCCGTTGCGACCACCGGTTCCACCGCTCGTTCAAAAATGACTTGCCTTAGTAACTGTCAGCCTGCAACAGAACAATTCCCTACTATAAGGGGACAACACACCTGTGCCCGGCTTGCCAATCACTGCATAATCTTGCTTGGCTCCCAGCTTAGGCACTCCGGTACTGGATGGCTGCTTGGCCAAGTACGCTTGGCATAAACGACTCTCTATGTTTTGGTACTCAGTCCGGACCAACATTTCGTTTGACCCGCACGGAAGGCAACCCTCAACCTTGAGTACTTTAAAATCCTCATAGACAACATCATTGGTGAATCTCCCCAGTGGAAGTCCTTTGCCCAAAACCTGTTTTGGACTAACTGGGTACCCGGGAATCAGAGTATCTTCGGGCTGTGGCACTCGAACCTTTAAATAATCAACTGGTTTCATTCCCGTCCCCCATAGCTCCGTCCATACCGTTTGGCAAAGGTCATCCATAAGTTTCGATTAAGCAAAATCGGGATCTTGCTCGCAAGGGGGATTTCGAGATCAGATAAGGACAGTCACTGCGAGGGCGGGGTGGGGGTGGTGGGTTCGGAGTACAGGACATGGTGATGCTATGCGAGCTTGCCAATGCCCTCCTGCGGGAAATGGCCACGCGGACATTACGATGCCTTCAAAACGCACGTTTAATACTCTTACATATCTCTCAGCTGGTTGACTATCACAAGGTCCCAAAAGCGCTCAGAAAACTATAGAGGGCTAGCCTAACGTGATGAGCCCTCATCCCTGAACATAGCAATGTATTAGAACCCTGTTCCACCAGATTGGCTATCTACAGTATCAAGTTCACATTACCCTCCTAGATTCGCTAAAACAAATTCTCGAGAATTCCCCGCACCCTCGCATATTCATGACTGGGAGACCGCATATCCGGGGAGAGATTGAAAAGCGTCTTGCTGGGCGAGCAATATGTGTATCTATAGGTCCCAATAGAGACGATATCGTCAGATACCTTCGAGTTAGACTGGCCTAGGACGAAACCCCGGAGGCCATGGACGAGAGCTTAGAGGGGGACATTCTGCGGAAGATTCTAGAAAGTATATCAGAAATGTACGTAGTGGGGGTGGCAGTGCGAGTACATCTGAAATTATGGGCTAATAAATACCTCCAGGTTTCTGCTGGTTTCCTTGAATATCGAAGCGGTGTTACAGGAATCAACAATTTATCGGAGACGAGAAAGGCTTAGTAGGATGACAGATGGATTGGATTTGGAAGGTGTTTATGGTGCGACAATAGACCGCATAAAGGCGCAAAGCGGGGACAGATCGACACTTGGGGTGAGAGCTTTGATGTGGATCAGTCATGCGGAACGACCGTTGCAAGTGGATGAGCTCCGCTACGCTCTCGCAGTGGAGCTAGGTTCTTCGGATTTCAAAGTTGACAACGTCCCGTACATGTCGACGTTGGTGGCCTGCTGTCAAGGGCTTATTGCTGTAGATAAGGAGGCATCAACTGTCCGACTTGTGCATTTTACCCTCCAGGAGTATCTTTCCGCACATCCCGATATTTTCAGTGCTCCGAACGCGATAATGGCAGAAATTTGCTTGACATACCTAAATTTTCAACAGGTCAAAGCCCTTTCACCCGATTCCTCCCCTGGAACCCAGGACACACGCTTTCTAGAATATTGTTCTATATACTAGGGAGTGCATGCGAAAAGGGAACTTTCTGGCGGCGCGATCTTACTTGCGGTGAAGCTGTTTCAAGAGAATTATGGCGACATATCCACCAAATTTCTTTTAGCGCAAGTAAAGACCCAAAATCTTTGGCGTTATGATACTTCTTCTCCATTTAGCGGACTACACTGCGCATCGTTCTTTGGAATTGCCGAGATAATAGTTGCGCTGATTAAGATGGGAGGGTGCGATATCAATGATGGTGACTTTTTGGGTTCCACACCGCTTGCTTGGGCTGCTCATAATGGACATGAGGGTGCTGTGAAAATGTTACTCGGGCAGGAAGACATCGATTACAATAAGAGGGATAATTACGGGCGAACACCGCTCTCGTTCGCGGCAGAGAACGGGCACGATAACGTGGTGAAAATTCTCCTCGAGCGGGAAGGGGTCGACCCCACCAAGCCAAATACTTACGGCCGAACGCCGCTCTCGTATGCAGCTTGGTCTGGACACGAGGGAGTGGCAAAAATGCTACTAGAGCCCAAAGACGTTGACCCCGAAAAACCAAATAATGATGGCCGAACGCCGCTCTGTTATGCCGCTCGGGGTGGACATGTGGGAGTGGTGAAAATTCTACTAGGGCGGGGGGAGGTCAATCCCGGCCAGCCAAGTCATGGCGGCAACACACCGCTCTTGCTTGCCTCACGGAATGGACATCAGGAAGTGGTGAAAACACTACTCGATCGGGAAGAGGTCAACCCCGACAAGCCAAACAATAACGGCCAGAGGCCACTCTCGCATGCTGCTCTGTCTAAACTTGAGGAAGTAGTAAAAATACTACTAGCGCGGGGAGAGGTTGGCCCCGACAAACCCGGAAACTACGGCCGAACGCCGCTCTCGTTTGCCGCACGGAACGGGCATGAGGGGGTGGTGAAAATACTACTGGGGCGGAAAGAGGTTGACCCAGACAAACCAGGTACTTACGGCCGAACGCCGTTTGCCGCTGAGGGTGAACATGAGGGAGTGGTGAAGATACTATAATACTTGGGCGCGAAAAGGTCAATCCCGACAAGCCAGATAATCCCGGCCGAACGCCGCTGTCGTATTCCGCCTCGAATGGACATGGGAGGATAGTAAAAGTATTACTCGCGCGGGAAGAGGTTGATCCCGACAAGCCAAATGGTGAAGGTCGGACGCGGCTCTCCTTTGCCGCTGAGAATGGGCACGATTGTGTTGTGGAAATGCTACTCGAGAGGAAGGAGGTTGACCAAGACAGACCTTGTGATTACGGTCGAACGCCGCTTTCGTTTGCCGCTGAGAGCGGATGTGAGGGAGTAGTGAAAACACTACTCGGGCGGGAAAAAGTCGCTTCCGATTACTCAGATAATCTCAGCTAAACGCCTCTACCGGATGCGGTCGTAGATAGCTATGAGAGAGTGGTGAAAATACTACTCGGGCCGAACGAGCTCGACCCCGATAAACCAAATAATGACGGCCAAACACCTCTCTTGTATGCCGCCCGGAATGGACACGAGGGGGTGGTTAAAATACTACTGGAGCCGGAAGAAGTTAATCCCAACAAGTCAGCTAACACAGGACAAACACCGATGTCATCTGCCACGAACCGCGGAAGTCAAGGTGACATAGCGCTGATACAGTCTCACCAACCGTTGACACCCTCTTTGATTTGAGGCCCAGGAGACACGGCTTCCTTGTGACCACCGCCCTTCCCTCAATCTCAGTGTGTTACTCCTGGCGGCCGTCTCTCACCACCCCCCCCCCCCACTCAGACGTACGGAATCCCGGGAGGTGGGAGTACACCAATATGCAATCACGCCGGTCCAAGACTCTATCCGAATTTCCTCGCACACCCGCGTGAGCACTTAACTGTTTCTTTTGAATAATCGGGGTAGATTGTGCTCAGCGGGGAGAAGTTCTATTTTTTTTTTTTGAGATCAACTCAATACCTCGCCATTATCACCTTATCGTACCCAATATTTGGCTATCTCTACATTGCTGGCTGCGCACCCGTTTTTCATGTACTATTCGTTTTTGTTTCCTTCCTTCCCTTGCTCGCTTATGACCTGTAGATAAACTAGACAGCAATATTATAGACTCTTGCTTCGATGAGGGAAAAGCGGTGCCCACACCTCAGCAATTCTTAATGTAATTGCGAACTACAATGTAATAATCCTACGGGGCTTGTTATCCTACCAGAAATAATATTCTTTGGGGATTAGGCAGATATCATACTTGGCAGATATCTGTGGGACACCCCCAGCCTACTCTGAGATGTATGGTAAGTATCCAGGACCGCGTAGCAGCTAACCCTTTTAAGTCACTCATGACCCTCTCTGATCTCCCAATCAATTCCACAGCACGAACCACACTAGCAGAAGATATAGTTGAAGTGCGGGTTACTGAAAGCATGTAAAACTGCCGATAGAAGCCGCCTTAAGCCCGACGAATGACCAACACCCCCCCAAAATTAGGCCCAGAGGGGTTAGCGGGAAGGAGTGCCGATAACAAGATCACTCCCGTTGTCACCGCATGAAGGTCTCTCAAGAAAGTAAAGGGGGGGGGGCTCGGCTCCTATAGTTTATATTCCCTCATTTAAGTTAATTAAGAGGGACCCGAAGGCCTACAGGGCGGTAAAGTCGCGTCTGGCGACGAGCAGATCCAATGGCCAGTGAAAGTGGAATCAATCTATGTTCCGACTCATTTTTGGCGTAATCTGTTGGTGGATGATCTCTACCACCCCTCAAATACAGTAGCGAGGTGTTGTGATATGGTAGAATACCACAAGGACCGAGCTGGAGGTCTGGTTGGTTCAGGTATGGTTGAACTACCATTACATACCGAGGGTAAATTTGGTACCCTGTATTGGAGTTGTTTTCAAATTTTTGCTCACGGGTGATATCTCGGGAACCAGGCTGCATAGTGTATGCTCCCCCGGAAAAGGCTGGATGAGTGCCTTCCGGGGTGGGAGAATTTTGTGGCCGATTACAGAAATTAGGTTAGAGGGTTTTAGAATCGATAGAGATAGCGCGTTAAAGTTAGTCATAGAAGATACAAGAAGTGCACTGGAAGGACAAAGCCGCTTATGGAAGCCATAGTAGTATGGTTCAAGACCCCCAAAATGTGTATCAGACCTGTCAATTTCAAATCCTTAAGGATTTGTAGGGGTTAGAGCAAATTAAAAAAAAAAACCTGTTTCAGAAAGAGAGGATGAAGGAGAATAATAACCAGGTTTTTTTTCTCATATGCACTTACGTCTATAAAGCCTTAAGGATTTGGGGTTGACAAGTCCGGTAAACATTTTGGAGGTCTTGAACCATACGCTTCAGTATTCGGTAGTATGATAGATTTGTCTGAAGGGTCTAGAGCATTCTAGAAATATGTCTTTCCTTCTTTATTACATATGTGGGCAGAGGAGTTTGGATATGTGTGGAATGACGGAGATGAGTGTGGTGATCCAGGTTGTGATCAGGTTGCTTTAATGATGTCTTCCATATACACCTGTCATTACCGATTAGTTAGAGAGAGAGTACAAGACCAAGTACGCACCTTTCCTAGTTATCCCACCACAGCGAGTCCCCACACTATTCCATTCCTTTACCACTGCGCATTTTGATAGCAGCCTCAATCACAACAGATAGTCCATCGGTAAACCCTGTTTTTGATGGGGGTTTCGGTTTCGGCGGATTTAACTTCCTTCAAGGTGGGTGGAGGTGAGTGGCTGATTGCAGATGCAGGCATCTATTGCGTAGCTGTGCACACCTGTACCACTAATATGTGGACTGCACCATGTTTAGTTAAGTTGACTGTGATCATATTAGAATCCCAAAGCACCTTGATAATACCGGTATTGTGTGAGAATCGGGAAAGAGTTTTATTATCTTTGAACATGCCAGGTGGAACCTTTCTCTCTTCATCCGAGTAAGCTGGTGCGCCAATTCTTCCCCACATGCTTGTCAGGGGTTGTTACTGTAGCTCCATTGGACGAGAGTAAAAAAAAACCTCTGTACCCGAGTTCACTCTGCTGTGTGTGATATGAAAAGGATATCGGTGTGAGATATGTGCCGTAGGGCAGAAGATTGGGAGGGCATCACTGAAGGGTTTCTCTCGTGCTCCATAGGGAGACTATTACCATTTCTTATCTTACCAGATTCTCATCTATAGCTTTACATAAGTGCTATTGATTTTTTTATGACACAAGAACTTTAGCGCGAGATATCGCGACTCTTATCCGCAACCCCCGTGGCTGTGTCTATGGTGGGAGAGTTTCTATCGTATTGAGAATATCTTAACGATCTACGACATGACCAATCCTGATGATATTTGCGGTTTCCGCAGAAATTAGGTTTTGTAATGTTTGCCATCTGGGTTGCGGTACCTTTTGTGCAAATCCAGACTAGCTCATTCTGACCCCGATGCTTGGGCGCTTTTGTGGATCGCCTGTATGGCAGTGCAGGCCTTATCCTGTAGTTTCTCAAAAAGCGCTCTGCTTTTAGGGGGTGTTTAGCATGTCAAGGTTGATAATGTATGGTGTTTCTGGCTGCACATGGTTTGGAACATAGAAGCTTTCTATATTCTATACTGCAGTTCGGCACCCCCGCCAAACTTCCCTTTGGCATACCTTACAAAATTTGATCCAACAGACACCCCCTTAGTATCTCCATCGGGCATTGATGTTCAAGCATTAGGGGCGACATTCAAATATACCCCCAACAGTAAATCCTCTTTAAGTCATGGACTGTTACCCCCATACCCGGGAACACTCGATCAAAAACCGCACCACCTCGGGGGAACAGGGCACTCTCAGCGTGCATCCTAGTCTATTCAATAGCTTACAGGATGTATACCTTAGTAGGCTCTGGAATATGAAGGCCTTTGAGTCAAGGGTTTCAAAAGAAGGCTTACAAACTAGTATCCATATTGTTTAAGATAGCACCTCCTGTGCCAGGAATAATCCTACTTTTTCTCCCTAGTTTGTGTTTGAGCGCTAGCAGATGGTGTTTAGAGTGAGTCTAGAGCTATATGTGGAGGAGAGGAGTAGGGTGTAAGTTACTAGGAATTCAGGAGCGAGTAGTTAACCTCTTGTGGTTTGGCCGGGACACCAGATTGTATTTGTGGAGGTGGTGGTCATATATATGGTGGGGAAGCTTCTGGCATGCTGGGTGCGATACTAGTAGAATAGCCTTGCTTACCGGTATCCCATACCGGTAGTTTATCGAAAAAGTGACCCACTTTTAGCGTTCCTGAGAGCAGGGGTGTTCATGCAGTAGCGTGATGAAAATTGCTTCAACACCGTAAATACCGGTACCCCTTCTAGAACCCTTCCGTACCCTCATATGTAACGGTAATCGAGCACCTTATTGGTAAACACTGCTTTTGATCGCGGGGGCGCATCTGAGGGATCTATCATACTGTCCCGTCTATCGGGGAATGCTATGACGTAGTAGGGACTTGCCGATGCAGGGATTTTTAGTGCAGCGGTGGCCGCAGTGTAGTACCGTATTTGGAGAATACGGGCTGTTGGGGTATGTCAGCAGTAATTGGAAGTTAGGATCTTCAAGATAGTACCCGAGTATCCTATAGTTGTGCGGAAGAACTTTCCGATCTTTGGAAAAGTGAGGCAGAAACTCTTCACCGGTAATTTAGGTTAGCGGTCGTGTGGTTCTGGCCGGGGCTTTTGTTTTTCTTTCACGGCCTTGCCAGGGCTTCCTACAGTAGCCCCATGGGGTAAAGGTGGAGAGACCCCGTTTCAAGATCTTGTTCCGCTTCGGGGGACCTGAAAAGAATATCGGTGTGCGGTGCGTGCTTCGGTGCGGGAAATTGGGTAAGAATCATTAGAGGGCTACCACCATGGCTTTAACTAAATGTCCAATGCTAGTGTTACATAAGCCACTACCATAAAAACTCGGGTGATCGAACCTCTATCAGGGACGTTGGAGTTGCCTTTGCTGGTATGGTGCGGGGTTCACGGGGTTAGGTTCCGCTGTGTCTCCACCCCCCTATCTATGAGAGGGAATTCTGGACGTCTTAGCGTGATTTCTATCATACTCGTACTAGGTGCCTGTAAGATAGCACTGTCTATCTTAATTTTAACCCAGTTACTCGAGTACTACAGCAGGCAGTAGGTGCCTCGTTTGCTTTGAGACGAGCTGACCCGCTTTTAGTCAGCCTCACCAGCCTTCCAACCCCGAGGACGGCCGCTAACCGACCAAACCCAATACCCACTAGCAACAACACCAACTCCCGCCGCAACCAGTGCCCGAACCCACAACCGGGCAAGCGGCGAAGAGCAGCAAACGTCTCAACCCACGAATACCATCAGCAATCTTAGCAACCTCTTCAACACCAGCTACAATATTAGCAACTCGTTCAACAACATCTACGTCAACGTGTAGGATGATCCGCTTCAACTACTAACTTGGTTATCACCCCTGGAGCCGCGGTTGCGACACCGGGACGTACAAGAGCGCCGTGTTGATAATGTGGGGGAATGGCTCATGCAAACGGAGGAATTCGGGAGATGGTATGAGGAAGGCGAGGAAGGGGTAGGAAACAAGGCCGTCTTGTTTTGTTATGGAGATCCTGGGGTCGGGAAGACATTTATCAGGTAAAAAGGGTAATTCTTGGAGGGGGCAGAAGAAAGGGGGCCAGTGCTAACAAACCGCCACGTCAGTTCGCTGGTAGTGGACAGGCTTTGCGATCAAGCTAGGGGGCGGGGCACAACAATTGCCT
>LN891090.1:109499-121903 GCA_900010015.1 Tuber aestivum
CGGAGGAATTCGGGAGATGGTATGAGGAAGGCGAGGAAGGGGTAGGAAACAAGGCCGTCTTGTTTTGTTATGGAGATCCTGGGGTCGGGAAGACATTTATCAGGTAAAAAGGGTAATTCTTGGAGGGGGCAGAAGAAAGGGGGCCAGTGCTAACAAACCGCCACGTCAGTTCGCTGGTAGTGGACAGGCTTTGCGATCAAGCTAGGGGGCGGGGCACAACAATTGCCTGTTTTTACTTCGACTTCGCGGCGCGAAAGGAGCAGTCTGCGACCAGTATGGTGGGCTCCTTGGTGAAACAGATCGTCAGCGGAATGGAAAGGATTCCAGAGGAGATATCACGGGCATTCCAAGAGCATAGAAGAGTCCTTGGTGGACGGGCGCCTCAACTTTCGGATGTCGTGAAAATGCTACAAACAATAACGCACTTACAACGCACATTGATCTGCATTGACGCCCTGGATGAATGCGGGGTGGGGCATCGAGCAAAGATCCTAGATTCGCTAAAACAAATTCTCGAGAATTCCCCTCGCACTCGCGTATTCGTGACTGGAAGGCCGCATGTTCGGGCGGAGCTTGAAAAGCGTCTTGCTAGGCGGGTTATAAGTGTTTCTGTATGTCCCAACAGAGGTGATATTGTCAGATACCTTCGAGTTAGATTGGACGAGGACGAAACCCCGGAGGCCATGGACGAGAGCCTAAAGGCGGACATTCTGCTGAAGATTCCTGAAAATATAACGGAAATGTATGTAGTGGCGGCGGTAGTGTGAATACACCCTGGAGTATCGGCTAATATATAAATCCAGGTTCCTGCTGGTTTCCTTGAATATCGAAGCAATATTACAAGAATCGACAATTTATCGCAGACGAGAAAGGCTTAGGCTCTGTTTCGCGGGAACGGAAGGGTTGGAGACTGTTCAACTTTCTCATACAAAACGACCGTTACGAAACGGAAGGGTAAGAAAATTTGTATGGGGAACGGAACGGAACGGACGTGAACGGTCGTATCCAAACAGACCCTTAGTATTTAAGGGACACAAGAACTTATCTTCCTACGATTGATACCAATATCCAGGCATTGATGAAATCTGGTGGTGGTAACTAATTTGAAGATCCTACCCTGGATAAAGCTTCTTCCAAGCTAAGCATCCTGGAACCACTAGATGGAGGGGACTCCGGTCAGCTATGTATAGCAACAAAGTGGATTGGATATTGTCTCTTTTTGTGAGTACAACAAGTCTCGCAACAAAGCTTTTACGGCTTGTACTAAATACTGTCGCAACAGTGACCATTCTGCACAGCTGCGGGATGGATTTTAGAGGGATACTCCCATGATTGGTTTAGCTGGGGAGGCCGGTTTATGACGCGAGAAATTACCGGGAACCCGGAGACTAGTGCCGAATTAAGCTTTACAGTTCATGAAGCTGAAATATGGTCCGACAGCTACTTCATGGATGCCCGTGACTTACACCGCATGGTTCGGGCCAAAAGTGGCCATGGTATTGACACTCCTATTCTTGGAAAATACTTTTTGCCTTATGGACGCAATTTCGAGTCCATCAATCGACTAATTTTTTCTCAGTCTGATACCATGATACTCTTTCAAATAATGATAGCAACATACCATGATATCAAACTACAAGGTATTGAGGTTCTCCTTCAGAATCTTCCAGCTACGATCAAAAAAATGAACCTGGTATTCGTAGTCCCTAGCAACCGTGCAGTGGACTATTTGAAGGTACAGAAGGTGCCAAGTCGATCAGAGATAAGTGTAGGTAGGGTAGGCCTGGAGATCCATCAATTCTGCCTCATTTTCTGAGAGGCGGCAATGCGAGCTGTGGCAGCAAGATTGTGGGAGATGCAAGAACCGGAGACACATATTGTTACTGGTAGTAGCACCACGGATATGGACACTCCCATGATGGGAAATGTATGAGTAATACAGTTGCATCATGTGGGAGACATGAGGGAGGGGAGGGTGAGGTGGAGGTCTCCCAATATTGTTCACTATTCTTAATCTTGTCGATCACGGAGGAAAGTTGTGACGTACTGCATCATAATCCCACAGTGCATTCTCGAGCTCATAATAGGGAGCGCTAGTGATATTCCGTCATGCGAGAGCCCTCTTTTTGCATGCACTCCCCAGTATACAGAACAATACTCTAGAAAGGGTATGCCGTGGAGTCCAGCAGAGGGGCCGGTCGAAATGGCCTTAACCAGTCGGGAATTCAGATAGGTTAAGCAGATTTCTGCCATCACCGAATGGGGACTACTGAAAATATCGGGAGGAGTGGAAAGGTACTCCTGGAGTGTAAAGTGGATTAGTCGCACGGTTGATGCCTCCTTATCTACTGTAATAAGCCCTTGACAGCAGGCCAGCGATGTCGACATGGCGGGGACGTTTCCTGCATTAAAGTCGGTGGAGCCTGGCTCGACTGCTAGGGCATGACAAAGCTCATCCGCCCTCAACGGCCGTTCAGCATGACTGATCCACATCGGAGCTCCCATCCCAAGTCCCGATTTGTCCCCACCCTGCGCCTTTATGCGGCCTATCGTCGTGCTATAGGCACCTCCCAAACCCTATCCATCTGTCATTTTGCTAAGCCTTTGCCGTCTCCGATAGATTGTCGATTCTTGCAATATTGTGTCAATATTGAAGGAAACCAGTAGGAACCTAGGTATGCCTATTAGCGAATAATGCAGCGCGGGATTCGTGGTACAACTGCGACGACATACATCTCCGATATATTTTCGGGAATCTTCTGCAGAATGTCTGCCTCCAGACTCTCGTCCATGGCCTCCATGGTTTGATCCTCCTCGTCTAGTCTAGCACGAAGGATTTGTTTTAGTGCTTCAACGAGCTTGACTCGATGCACCGCCGTGCCTTCGTCGAGAGCGTCAATGCACACAAATGTGCGCTGTGAAGACGTGAGGGTCTGTAGCATCTTCACGACATCAGGAAGTTGCGGTCCACACCCACCAATGACCTTTCTCTGCTCCTGAAAGACCCGTGATATCTCCTCCGGAATCCCTTCCATTCCACTAACCATCTGTTTCACCAGGGAACCCAGCATACTCGCCGCGGACTGCTCCTTTCGCGCCCCAAAGTCGAAGCAAAAACAGGTAACTCCTGTGCCCCGCCCCCTAGCTTGATCGCAAAGCCTGTCCACTACCAGCGAACTGGCATCGCCGCTTGTTAGCACTGGCTCTTTTCTTCCCCCAAGAATACCCCCTTTTACCTGATAAATGTCTCCCCGACCCCCGGATCTCCATAACAAAACAAGACGGCCTTGTTTCCTGCCCCTTCCCCGCTCTCCTCATACCATCTCCCGAATTCCTCCGTTTGCATGAGCCATTCCCCCACATTATCGACACGGCGCTCTTGTACGTCCCGGTGTCGCAGCCTCTGCTCCAGGGGTGGTAACCAGGTTAGGAATTGATATCGCTCATCTGTGTTCCACACGGTAATGTAGGTCGTATTGAAGCAGTTTTTGTTATTCCTGATGGTGGATTGGGACATCTTACCCTCTTTGCCGCTTGCGCTGTTGTGGATTTAGATAATTATCCCAATAGAAGCCGCTGTCGCAGAGGACGAGATAGTGAGGGTAGTTGGTTGTCGCCTTCCTACGAGTCGCAGCTGATGAAAGCGGTGGTGAGTCGGCCAACGCAGCCTCGCTGTTCCCACCACGTTGTGTCCGAGTGTAGTACAAGTACCATTAAGGCACCAAAATGTGCGAAAATAATTCCATGAATGAGGCTACGGTACTGTGCGCGAGCATGGGTTCACGCATACCGGTAGGGGAGAGGAGCTGCATCCACGTTACGGTATGTTCTGGCCTCCCACCGGTTTTACACCATCTCTTGTTTTCAGCAAAGCCTGCGGTTGGCAACCATGGGGGGCTGACGTCACTGGAATCAGGTTGCTACGCTATGCAAGGCTATCCCACCAGTATCACACTCAGTATGCCAGAGGTTTCCCCACTATATATGACCATCGCTCTCACAAATACAATTCGGTGTCCCGGCTAAATCACAGGAGCTTAAACTATGATACGTAGCGCAAACCATGACGATACCACTAGCGGAGAAGCTGAGATTGTTTTCATACTTGCAACGGCACATAATCGATTTGCTAACTATCCCTACATAATGTCCTGCCCAGAGGCACGCCTTTAAAATTGGCATTTCGGCCTCGCTCGCCGGGCCGAACGGACTGCGAAGAACAGGTTTCCGCACTTTGCCCCACTTGGGCTACCGTAAAAACTCAAATAATAGAACCGTGTGCTATGTAGTCGAGAATTACCCACTTGAGAAAGGGGGCGAAAAACACAGCAAAAAAACGGAGCTGCTCAGCCCCCCTCAGAAGCGTAAGGAAACAGAAAAACAACAGACTTTACCGGAGGAGGCAACTCCAACGACATAGCACCCGGTTCGATTATTTGAGTTTTTACGGTACCCTCACCAGTCACCGTGAGCACGTGAAAACGAGCAGGGCTGATAATATTATGGTACTATTCACTCAAAACGTACACCTTGCTCCATGCAACACGTAACGCTCAACCCTATATGAAGAAAGCACTATACCCTAAACCCAACATCTTCAGAGATACTTAATTTCTCTTTATAACAATGTTACATAATTAATAATATGTTAATTTTCCAGGTCCATAGTCATCTACCCAACCATCCTTTTCCCTAAAAGCAACCATTATTTCTGATTGCAAATGGGAATTGAACAGGTCAAAACTTATCCTCCATGGATCAGTACAAGGGCTACATATATGGAGTTGGAATAAATATTGCCTGGAAGATTCAAAGGAGATGGGTGCAAATAGAAATTAATATTATTAATTATGTAACATGGTTAGAAAGGAAAGGAAAGTATATCTGAAGATGGTGGGTTTAGGGTGTAGTGCTTGCTTCATAAAGGGTTGAGTGTTACATGTTGCATGGAGCAAGGTGTACATTTTGAGTGAATGGCACGATAGAACAGCTGACTTGAAATATATGGCATACCACTTATACATGGCACCAAGGCTGATTTAACAGGGGATCCTTTGGGGTTTGATTTCTGTGCAACTGAGGGCTTTAGATCTCAAGTTTTAAAATACTATTTTACATTATAATCAATCATCTGATATTAAATCCCTATTTAACCTATTAAGTTCCAGGTAACAGTATATCAAGTATAACAACCTACAAAATATCCAACAACATTTTTTTATAAACATAGCTTTAATATTTTTGCTCATTATCTTTAATACTTGCAGACCCAATATATAATTTATGTGTCTCATTCTGGAGAGATATATACATCAGAAAGTTACAAAAGCATTGTTCCAAAGCAGTATAGATCTTACTAGCAAGCACTGAACCAGTGTTCCCAATGGGCCAGGCCAGTGACAGGCCGGCCTATAGGCTGTAGGCTGGGCCAAGGCAGGCCACTCTGACGATGAGCCTAGGTGGATATAGGCCGAACTCAACCAGCCTGCCGAAGCCTATCAGGCCTGGTAGGAGCCTACAGGCCTGCAAGTGGGACGTTTAGAGCTAATTGTTTCAAGAGTGGCTCAATTCCTTACAACTTTCATAGTGGTTTATTATTTTGTCTATATCCTCACTTGTTGGTTGAAGTATGATAACCATGCAATTACTGATCCACAACCAGCTCAAAGAAGTCCAGGAAATCTACCTCCAGATTCTCCAATGCAGTTCTATCTCACAATCCTTCCTTCCGATTCAGTTCTTCAGCTGGAATCCATCAGTCAATGTGCCCGCTATTGTTGACCAAGTGCTATTAGACCTCAGGGGTTCTCATCAACTATGAGAAAATCCATATCACTACCCGCATGTAGGATCAGTGCCTAATACTATTACTGCTCTTACTGATACTCGTTCTATTCTGTTAGCACCAGTGGGTAGAATTTGTATAGGGACTACGTAACCCACAGTTCCCACGGGAGTAACTCAGACTAATTTAGTGGAATGGGAGATGAGCCGAGCGGAAATCAAGGATCTGAGGGGGTTGTAGGCCTGTATTCATAGGCTGGCCCCGGCTTGGCTAGGCCATATAGGCTGGGCCGGCCTATCAGGTGGCAGGTACTTAGCCTATACGGCCTATAGCTGGGCCCGGCCAGGCCAGGCCCAGGCTTTTCAAAGCCTGCAGGCTCCGGCCGGGCTAAATCCCCCATAGTTGTAGCAGGCCGGGCCCGGCTTCGGTTCAGCGTGGCCCACCTGGCCCGTTGGGAACACTGCACTGAACATTTGATATTTTCTTATAGAAATTTTGTTTCCTAATTTTCTCTGTAGTTGTTTTGAAATGTCTTCTTAAGTGTAGTTCATAAGCTGTATTTTGAGTGAATCAGAAAGCATAATAAATACAATTTCCTCAAAGATCTTATCATACTATGTAAGGTAGTTCATGAGAGATCACCCGTAGGTAAGTGTTTGAATACAACTCTGGTACCTGGTGCAAGTAATGGCAGCGCAACCATACCTGTACCGACAGGACCTCTAGCTTGGTCCTTGTGGTATTCTATCATGTCATAATACTTCACTGCCATATCCCAGGGCCATTAGAGATCATCCACCCACACAGAACTCTCAAGAGGAGACAAAACACAGATTTATTCCACTCTCGCTAGCCCTTCGATCAATTTCGTCCCGAGGCGGGATTTTACCGTCGTGTAGGCTCTCGGATCCCCCTTATTTTAACTTATATGGGGGAATATGAACAATCGGAGCCAAAGCCCCACCGTTTAATTTCTCGTGAGACCCTCATGTGGCGAGAAAGGGAGTGATCTTAATGTTGACGCTCTTTTCCTTTAACCCCTCCGCGCATACTATTGGGATGTTGGTAATTTGTCGGGCTTGACGCGGCTTCCATCGGGAGGCTTACAAGCTCCAATAAGTCACAGTACAACTATATCTTCTGCCAGTGTGGTTCGTGCTATGGAATTTATTGAAAAGTGAGAGAGGGTCATGAGTTGCTTGAAAGGGTTAGCTGCTATCCCCCGCCTTCATGTCTACATCTACGAATACGCTAGGGGTGTCCCACTGAATCTGCCAAGTATGAGATCCGCCCAATCCTCAAGGGATATTGTTTCTGGTATGATAACAAACCCCGTATGGTTATTACATAGGAGTTCGCAATTAATTTTAAAAATCCCTGAGCTGTGGTGTGCCACGTTTCCTTTATCGAAGTAAGAGTCTATTATAATGATCCAGTTTATACACCGCCTAAAAGCGAGGAAGGGAAGGAAGAGCAAAAATGTACAGTATAGGAAAAATAGAAGCGCAGCTAGAAATTTGGAGATTACGAAATATCGGGTGCGATGCGGTGGTAATGACGAGATAAGACTTGATCTTAAAAAATAAAACAACCTCCCCCCGCGGCCCACAATCTACTCTGCCTATTAACAAGAGACTGGTAAGCCCCCACTCGGGTGTGCGAGGAAATCCGTATGGGGTCTCAGGCCGGTGTGATTGCATATTGGTGTATTCCCATCTCCCGGGATCCCGTGCGTCTGGGGGCTGGCTCCAAGAGACGGCCGCCTGGAGTAACAAACGGTGAGTGAAGGAAAGGCGGAGGTCTCAACAGCGCCGTGTCCCCTAGGCCTCAAACCGGAGTGGGTGTCAACGCTTTCTGAGACTGTAGCAGCGCTATCACACCCTGATGTCCTCCGCTCGTAGCATACGACAGACGTGCTTGTTCTTTGTTATCTGCAATTTCTTCCCGCTCGAGTCGCATTGTCACCCCTCCCTTTTGTCCACCCCAGGCGGCATACATGAGCGGTGTTTGGCGGTCATTATTTGGTTTATCAGGGTCGACCTCTCCTCGCCCGAGTAGTGTTTTTACCACTCTCCCATGACTATTCGCGGTGGCATATGGCAGCGGCGTTTGGCCGGAATTATCTGTCTTATCGGAATTGACTTTTTCGCGGCTGAGTAGTGTTTTCATCACTCCCTCATATGCGTTCTCACCGGCAAACGAGAGCGGGGTTTGGCCGTAATTACCCGGTTCATCTTGGTCAACCTCCTTCCTCCCGCGTATCGTAGCATTTCCACCACACCATCATGCCCATTCTCAGCGGCAAATGAGAGCGGAGTTCGGGCTTCACCATTTGGCTTGTCGGGGTCAACCTCTTCGCACGCTAGCAATATTTTCACCACTCGCTCGTGTCCATTCGAAGCGGCATACGACAGCGACGTTCGGCCGGAATTATCTGGCTTGTTGGGGTTGACCTTTTCGCCCTCGAGCAGTATCTTCACCACTCCATCATGTCCACCCTCTGCAGCAAACAAGAGCGGCGTTCGGCCGTAAGTACCTGGTTTGTCTGGGTCAACCTCTTCCCGTCCGAGCAGTATTTTCACCACACCATCATGTCCATTCCGCGCTGCAAACAAGAGCGGTGTATTGCCACCATTACTTGACCTGTCAGAGTCAACCTCCTTCCGCTCGAGTAATATTTTCACCACCCCCTCATGTCCACTCCGTGCGGCAAACGAGAGCGGCGTTCGGCCGTAATTAGTGGGCTTGTCGGGCTCAACCTCTTCCCGCTCGAGTAGTATTTTCACCACTCCCTCGTGGCCATTCCGAGATGCATACGAGAGCGGGGTGTGACCATCATCGTTTGGCTTGTTGGGGTTAACTTCTCGCCGCCCGAGCAGTATTTTCACCACTCCCTCATGTCCATTCCGCGCAGCCTGCAAGAACGGTGTGTTACCGCCATTACTTGGCTGATCGGGGTTAACCTCTTCCTTCCCTAGTAGTATTTGCACTACTCCCTCATGTCCACCCCGAGCGGCATAATAGAGCGGTGTTCGGCCATCATTATTTGGTTCCTCGGGGTTGACCTCTTCCCTCCCGAGCAGCATTTTCACCACTCCTTCATGTCCAAACCCAGCGGCATACGAGAGCGGCGTTCGGCCGTAAGTATTTGGCTCGGTAGGGTTGACCTCTTCCCGCCCGAGTAGCATTTTCACCACACCATCATATCCGTTCTCGGCAGCGAACGAGAGGGGTATTCGGCCGTAATTATCTGGCTTAGCGGGGTCAACGTCTTCCTGCCTGAGCAGCATTTTCACAGCATCCTCATGTCCATTGCGAGCAGCCCAAGCAAGCGGTGTATAACCCAAAAAGTCACCTTCATTGATATCGCAATCCCCCGTCTCTATCAGCGCAGCTATCATCTCAGAAATCCCAAAGAACGATGCGCAGTGCAGTCCGCTAAATAGAGAACAAGTGTCATAGTGCCAAAGATATGGGTGCTTTACTTGCGCTAAAAGAAATCTGGTGGATATGTGACTATAATTCTCTTGGAACAGCTTCACCGCAAGTGATATCGCGCCGCCAGAAATTTCCCTTTTCGCATGCACTCCCCAGTATACAGAACAATATTCTAGAAAGCGTGTGTCCTGGGTTCTAGGGGTGGAATCGGCTGAAAGGGCTTTGACCTGTTGAGAATTTAGGTAGGTCAAGCAAATTTCTGCCATCATCGCGTTCGGAGCACTGAAAATATCAGGATGGGCGGAAAGATACTCCTGGAGGGTAAAGTGGACAAGTCGGACAGTTGATGCCTCCTTATCTACAGCAATGAGCCCTTGACAGCAGGCCACCAACGTCGACATGTACGGGACGTTGTCAACTTTGAAATCCGAAGAACCTAGCTCCACTGCGAGAGCGTAGCGGAGCTCATCCACTTGCAACGGCCGTTCCGCATGACTGATCCACATCAAAGCTCTCACCCCAAGTGTCGATCTGTCCCCGCTTTGCGCCTTTATGCGGTCTATCGTCGCACCATAAACACCTTCCAAATCCAATCCATCCGTCATCCTACTAACTCTTTCTCGTCTCCGATAAATTGTTGATTCCTGTAGCACCGCTTCGATATTCAAGGAAACCAGCAGAAACCTGGATGTATTTATTAGCCCATAATTTCGAATGTATCCGCACTGCCACCCCCACTACGTACATTTCCGATATACTTTCTGGAATCTTCCGCAGAATGTCCGCCTCTAGGCTCTCGTCCATGGCCTCCGGGGTTTCGTCCTGGGCCAGTCTAACTCGAAGGTATCTGACGATATCACCTCTGTTGGGACCTATAGATACACATATCGCTCGCCCAGCAAGACGCTTTTCAATCTCTCCCCGGATATGCGGTCTCCCAGTCACGAATATGCGAGTGTGCGGGGAATTCTCGAGAATTTGATTTAGCGAATCTAGGAGCTTGGCTCGATCCACCCCCATACATTCGTCGAGGGCATCAATGCATACAAATGTGGGATGTGAGAGCGTGATCGTCTGTAGCATTTTCACAACAGCCGAGAGTTGAGGTGCCCGTCCACCAAGGACTCTTTTGTGCTCTCGAAATTCCCGTGATATCTCCCCTGGAATCCCCTCCATCGCGCTAACAATCTGTTTCACCAAGGAACCCAGCATATTCGCCACTGACTGCTCCTTTCGCGCCGCAAAGTCGAAGTAAAAACAGGCAACGGCCGTGCCCCGCCCCCCCGCCTGATCGCAAAGCCTGTCCACCACCAGCGAACTGACATCCCGGATTGTTAGCACTAGTTATATTTCTTCTGTCTCTGAAGAATAATTCCTCCTACCTGATAAATGTCTTTCCGACCCCCGGATCTCCATAACAAAACAAGACCGCCTTGTCGCCTACTTCTCCCCCGCTTCCTTCATTCCATTTCCCGAATTCCTCCGTTTGCATGAGCCATTCCCCCACATTGTCGACACGGCGCTCTTGGATGTCCCGGTGGCGTAAGTTGGGCTCGAGGGGCGATAACCAGGTTAGGAGTTGAGCCTTCTCATCGACAATAGTATAGTTGTTACACACCAGGAAATTGAAGGAGTCGATATTATTACTACCGACGGTACTCCTGAATTGCGACATTTTCTGCTCTTCGCTGCTTACCCTGTTGTGGGTTCGAACACTGCTTGTAGCGGGGGTTGCTGTTGTTGCTGGTGGGATATTGGGTTCGGTCGTCCGTGGCCTTCCTCGGGGGTGAGAAGCTGGTGAGGCTGACGGAGAGTAGGGTGGGTAGCCTGTCCAAAAGAAAAAAAGGCTGATATCATTAGCTGTCGTAACTAGGTTCAAATTAAGATCGACAAGGCTATCATAGGTACCCAATATGGTAGAATCACCCCCACTCCAGCATACACCAACCACAAAAATTACCAACGAAGTTAGTGCCTCACGCTAAGATGTCTAGAATTCCCTCACGTGGTTAGGGGGGCTAGGGGCACAACGAAAGCTCACCACCTGAACCCCAGCCTAAGGAAAAAAGAAAAAAACAAGCGATGATCCCGCACCATACCAGCAAAGGCAACTCCAACGTCCTATCTCATGGTTGGATCACCTAAGTTCTTATGGTAGCGGCTTATGTAACGCTAGCGTTAGAAATTTAGTCAAAGAAATCGTGCCTTCCGGCAGAGTACAGTAGAAAGCTTTCAATGATTCCCACGCAATTTCCCATGCCGAAGCACGCATCACACACCGTTAATTTTTTTTTCAGGTCCCCGAAACCAGAGCGAAATCCGGAACAGCGGTCCCTCCACTCTCAGCTGATGAGGCTATGGTGAGAAGCCCTGCCGAGGCTGTGAAAGAAAAAGAAAAAACCCCTGCCGGAACTAAGACAACAGGTCGCTTAAATTAGCTGTGAAGAGCCTCTGCCTTGTGTTTCCAAAGACCAGAAGGGTTTTCCCCACAATTATTGTACTATGTAGAATACCCTAGACAGGTGTCTTGAGGAACCTAATTTCCGATTACTACTTGTACGAGTACATACACACCCGAATACAGTGCTTTCCGCATGCTGCTCGTGCGTTGTGTGGCACCGCTGCACTAAAAACCCCCGCATCGGCAATCTCCCAGTACGTCATAGCATTCCCCAAAGGAAGGGCCAGTAAATCCTCGGGAAAGAGCTCTGACATACGAGTACTCGTAGTTGGGTAGTGTCCTAGTGGGCGGTTTGGAGATGCTTTTTCATGCCGATCTCCCTAGGAATACTTGTAGGGTGCCAGCCATTCGGCTACGTTAACAGACTTTTTTACCAGACTTCTGCAGCGAGAGCCTAGTGGTGTGGCCCCTAAACAAGTTACCTCCTAGAGAATCCTACCGGTGGCTTCCCTACCTCATGCTATGATTAGTCTAACCGCGGGATAGGTGAGGCTGACAAGCAGGAAGAGAGGCCTGGCAGCTAGCTCTCACACCACCCTCCAATCTCACATCTGCACCGGGGGTGGCTAGTCATTATCTGATAAGAGCAAGACCGGATAGGACTAACGTATTCCACACCATAGCGAGCGCCCGTCATAGCGAGCCATCCACCTAAATACCAGCCACTATTCCAATCTCAACCGGCGTTCAACCAATCATGTTGCCCAGACTTGCAGAAGG
>LN891090.1:121923-148439 GCA_900010015.1 Tuber aestivum
CACTATTCCAATCTCAACCGGCGTTCAACCAATCATGTTGCCCAGACTTGCAGAAGGCTCGCTATGCCGGGCGCTCGCTATGGTGTGGAATACGTTATTCACTGGGGAATACCATCCATGGTAAGCTGTCCCGAATTGTAGGTACGGTACCTACTCAGGTATAATTTCGCGCAATAAAGAATCCTTTGCTCTATGGCACAAGTACAAGTACGGTACGCCACTTTTCCTCTATCTAAACACTTTATATTTAATCGTTTGGTGGGGGCTGTAAAAGGAAAGTAGAAAAGCCTCACGGAGACAAAAAAAAAAAGTCCGCAGGCAAGTATTTTTTTACAGCCAGAAAACAAGGTCAATGCGGAAAAAGACATAAACTGCAAGGTATAGACTAGACCTTGTCGCGACAACAAAATTAGTTCCGCACTACATGCTGATCTCTATGGTACTTTGTGAACAGAATCCCAGAATCTAGAGTGAACCATAAGAAAAAATCCCGAGGGACGTTCAAGGGGGTGTGGTGACCTATATGTGTATTCCCATGCGTGGAGTGCCCTCATCCGCAAAGGGCGATTCTGACAGACAGCCTCAGTGAAAAATATACTACGAAAGGGAAGAAAGGGCGGTGATTTAGGCAGTGTCTCCATGGTCTCAAATCGCGCTAGGGGTTACAGCGCAGCTTTGTGAGACTGTAGTAGCGCTATAACTCCCTCATGTCCACGGCGAGCGGCGTACCACAATGGTGCTTGACCGCCACGATCCGGTTGGCCAGGGTTGATCTCTTCGCGTTCGAGCAGTATTTTCACCACTCCCTCACATCCAGTCTCAGCCGCGAACGAAAGTGGGGTTCGGCCACCACTGCACGACCTGTCAGGGTTGACTTCTACTCGCCCGAGAAGTGTTTTCACAACTGCCTCATGTCCACTCTCAGCGGCACGCATGAGCGGTGTTTGGCCGCGATTGTCGGGGTTGTCGGGGTTGACCTCTTCCCGCCCGAGGAGTATTTTCGCGGCTCCCTCATGTCCAAACCAAGCGGCATAAAGGAGAGGCGTTCGGCCATCAATATCTGGCTTGTTGGGCTTGACCTCTTCACGCTCAAGTAGGGTTTTCACTACCCCATCGTGTCCGAACCAAGCGGCATAAAAGAGCGGTGTTCGGCCGTTAATATCCGGCCTGTCAGGGTCTACTTCCTCACGCCCAAGCAATATTTTCACAACCCCTTCATGCCCACTCTCAGCGGCATGCATGAGCGGTGTTTGCCCGTGATTATCTAAATTGTCGGGGTTGACCTCTTCCCGCCCGAGTAGCATTTTTACAACTCCCTCATGTCCATTCCCTGCGGCAAACGAGAGGGGTGCTTGGCCGCGGTTACCCGGCTTGTCAGGATGGACCTCATCCCGCCGGAGCAGCGCCCTCACCACCCCCTCGTGCCCATTCCAAGCGGCATACGAGAGCGGTGTTCGCCCGGCATTATTTGCTCTGTCGGGGTTGACCTCCTTATGCCCGAGTAGCATTTTCACGACTCCCTCATATCCATACCAAGCGGCAAAGGAGAGCGGTGTTCGGCCGTTATCATCTGGCTTATCGGGTTCAACCTCTTTCCGCCCGAGTAGCATTTTCACCACATCCTCATGCCCATTATGGGCAGCCCAAGCAAGAGGTGTGTAACCCAAAAAATCCCCTCCATTGATATCGCAACCGTCCATCTCCATCAAGGCAGCAACAACCTCGACAATACCAAAGAATGATGCGCAGTGTAGCCCACTAAACGGAGAACAAGTTTTATAGGTCCAAAGATACAAATTGTTTACTTGCGATAAAAGGTATTTGGTGGATATGTGGCTATAATGTTCCTGCGATAGCTTTAGCGCTAGTGATATTCCGTCATCCGAGAGCCCTCTTTTCGCATGCACTCCCCAGTATACAGAGCAATATTCTAGAAAAGGTATGTCGTGGAGTCCAGCAGAGGGGTCAGTCGAAATGGCCTTAACCAGTCGGGAATCCAGATAGGTTAAGCAGATTTCTGCCATCGCCGAATGGGGGCTACTGAAAATATCGGGAGGAGTGGAAAGGTACTCCTGGAGTGTAAAGTGGATTAGTCGTACGGTTGATGCCTCCTTATCTACTGTAATAAGCCCTTGACAGCAGGCCAGCAATGTCGACATCGCGGGGACATTTCCAGCATTGAAGTCGGTGGAGCCTAGCTCGACTGCTAGGGCATGACAAAGCTCATCCGCCTTCAACGGCCGCTCAGAATGACTGATCCACATCAAAGCTCCCATCCCAAGTCTCGATTTGTCCCCACCCTGCGCCTTTGTGCGGCCTATCGTCGTGCTATAAGCATCTCCCAAACCCGATCCATCAGTCATTTTGCTAAGCCTTTGCCGTCTCCGATAGATTGTCGATTCTTGCAATATTGCATCAATATTCAAGGAAACCAGTAGAAACCTAGGTATGCCTATTAGCGGATAATGTAGCGCGGGATTCGTGGTATAATTGCGACTACATACATCTCCGATATATTTTCGGGAATCTTCTGCAGAATGTCTGCCTCCAGACTCTCGTCCATGGCCTCCATGGTTTCGTCCTCGTCTAGTCTAGCACGAATGTATCTGATGATATCGTCTCTGTAGGGGCATACAGATACACATATGACTCTACCAGTAAGCCGCTCTTCAATCTCAGCCCGGATATGCGGCCTCCCGGTGATGAATATTCGAGTGCCCGGTGACTTCCCAAGGATTTGTTTTAGTGCTTCAAGGAGCTTGACTCGATGCGCCGCCGTGCCTTCGTCGAGGGCGTCAATGCAAATAAATGTGCGCTGTGAAGACGTGAGGGTCTGTAGCATCTTCACGATATCAGGGAGTTGCGGTCCACGCCCACCAATGACTTTTTTCTGCTCCTGAAAGACCCGTGATATCTCCTCCGGAATCCCTTCCATTCCGCTAACAATTTGTTTCACCAGGGAACCCAGCATACTCGCTGCGGACTGCTCCTTTCGCGCCGCAAAGTCGAAGTAAAAACAGGCAACGGCTGTGTCTCGCTCTCCCGCATGATCGCAAAGCCTGTCCACTACCAGCGAACTGACATCGTGGCCCATTAGCACCGATCCCCTTTCTCACCTGTCCCGAGAATAATTCCTGTTACCTGATAAATGTCTTGCCAACCCCTGGATCTCCATAGCAAAACAAGACTGCCTTATCGCCTTCACCTTCCCCACTCCCCTCATACCATCTCCTGAATTCCTCAGTTTGCATGACCCATTCCCCCACATTGTCGACACGGCGCTCTTGAATGTCCCGGTGCCGTAAGTTGGGCTCGAGGGGCGACAACCAGGTTAGGAGTTGAGTCTTCTCATCGGCAACAGTATAGTTGTTCCACACATTAACGTAGTTCGTTTTATTGAAGGAGTTGATATTATCTTTGATGGTAGATTAGGACATCTTGCGCTGCTGTAGGCTCAAATATTTATTGCGACTAACAGGAGGGGGTGCTGTGGAGTGGGACCCGTCGCGTGGGTTAGGGTCGGTTGATGATACTCTTAAAAATGGGATCTCGCTTAGTCGGCGGTCCACCAGCGTTAACTTAAGCTATCATAGCCTCGCAGCTTGAGCCAAGAGAAAGCCAAATAAGCTAACCCGAAAGGTGCGGACCATACATCATCCTGGTCACTTTTGTGTCGGGGGTGTATGGCGACGCATCACGTGCACTGGTTAAAACCGGTAGTGCGCTGCAGGAGTCCAGCCTAGCCTATCGCACGAGGTGCCTATCGTTCTGTCCTAACGCCCACCCGAGCAAAGCCCTCGGCCCCGCTTACGGACCTATCGTACCGGTATCGCAAGCCCAACCCACAGTTGCAGTGGGCTGCTCCGGGAAAGCCGTTTATTAAACAGAGATGTTGACGAAGCCCGCCAGGCTACTTTGTCTTGCGATATCTACTCGCCAAAACTAGAAGTCTGCCCTCGAGGTATAACCGGCAGTGGTAACGCTGCAATCACACTCCTCCGGTACCCTTGACAACAGAAGCACCGTGCCGACGGCTATCGCCCATAATTCAAGGAACCCTAGAGGCCACTGCCTCCGGTAGTGTGGGGTCGTTCTAAGAAGTACCAGTAACCGAACTTCCTACGAGCAGGGGGTGCTGGGGCGCTTTTTTTGCCCATAGGGAAGAAGATGGGCTTTTTATTTAGCAAGTATACGATACTAACATACTGTACTAACATACTGTGCCCTACGCTACCTTGCCCTCGGGGCTTAAATTCCTAGCCCTTCCCAGGATGCTCAAATGGCAACATAAACCGAGGTCTGAAGTTCCGGCAACTTACACCCCACCCGCTCACCTTTCCGCTTCCCTACATGCCCCGAAGTGGGCACCCTACCTCCAAGTACCCTCTAGCCTATTCCTTCCGTGCCCAAGAGCGAATCGGAGAGAAGCAAGACTAAGCAGGATCGCTGCAGGTATAATTGGGTGCTACTATGCTAGCGATAGATATCTATCTGCTGTGTCTGGTCCGCTAAGTAGCGCTGCCTTTGTCGTGCAAAAAAACCAACGCTACTCGAACCCCCATTCCTTAGAAGCATACACTCCGAGTACATTTAAAGGGATTAGTGAGCAAAAAAAAAATTGCCACCGGCGCCGGATCGTTCCCCAGAAGTTAAAAATTAGATTAGCGCGACTATAGCGTGGGCCTACCCAGCCACCTCCGATGGCTGCTTAAAGTGTGGTGGTTTGGGAGCCTTTGAGTATGATACAGTATTGTACTTCTCTTGTCGACGTCGACTCGGTTGCCTTCAGATTCAATCCGACTTTTACGAATTAGTACTTATCTTGTACACCACTTGCCACAACAGTTCTGCTGTTCAAGTTTCTCCTATGGTTCAATAATCCCCTCAATGAACACTTCATCAAAGGATTTTCAAAAGTACCACGAAACGACTAAGAAAGGAGCATCCTGAAGGCCTCCTCTCTTGCTAATACCGCGGGTTTCCCTATATGTAATAACATATTGCAAGGCTTTCCGGCCGATATGATTGAACCTCTTCCACTATACCCGTGACGACTATTGCGAATAAAGTCACGACCCCCCTCATCAAAAATATGGCGCTTCATGTCAATCACAGGTGCAGTGATTGCGCAACCCGAATGGTGACGGTTTATTTAGTTGAGATATCATAGTCTTCGTGAAGTGCATCGGAAATTCTCCGATGATGGTCAATCGGTGTTCCACACTGAGGCACCCGATTCACAAATATTCTCTTCGGGTCTCCCGGGGGTTATTAGCCTCCCAAAGGAGTTTTTTTTCCATCCTTAGTCTCTTATGTGCCACCATGAGCCGTATGAACATGTGACCAATTTAGTACCGAAAAGAACTACCCGCCGTGTCCAATGATTAGAAGGACCTTCTCACAATGATGGAACTCTCCATAACGGTACCTTGGTAATCCTGATTTCCGATCATTTCCAACACACCCGAACATGCCATACGGGCGATATGAGACTACGGCAGAATAAGCCAAGACCCGGAAATCATCCACCGGATCATCGTACGAGTACACCCCCAAGCAAGGTAACCCTGTCAACGGCCGAGCCACTCTAAAAAGGGTATGAAAGTGCTCAACCACCACAGGTGAGCCGACCCACAAGCCCTAATCACTCACAAAATACTCCCACCTTGAACGGATCTAGCCCAGCCCGGTCCGAGCTTGAGGACACACTACTCGAGTTAGTTTGTGAAATATCACGCCATATGAACAGTTGTTCGAATACAGTTCTGATCCAGGTGCAAAATTGACCCTTTACCGATAGCGGCAGCTTAGCCATAGGAGTGCTCACCGGACCTCTCATTTGATCCATACGGCATTCTCATACCGTGTTCTATCATAATATTATCACCAAATTTCACTAATTAGGACCTAACTGATGTTAAAACCAATTCATCCCCCCTAAGCCCCCTTCCTTGGCCCTCCAATTGGCCCGTGGGTGGAACAGTTAGAGCCTGCGGTTTCTTCTGGTTCCGTTTTTGTAACCCGGATGAGAGAATTTCGAGAATAGGAACTAAAAAAATCACCATTTTTCTTTTTTCCTTTGGGCATTCTTATGGTGATAAGGAAATAGTTCTTGTTGCCGGGCAGCCCTCAGCAGGCAGCTTGGAGATGTTCTCTCTTGCCAATCTCCCAGTGGGTACCATCGGAGTATTGGCCGTTCGGCGGAGCCAAGGTTGCTTCTACAAGGAGCCTCGTAGTGTCTAAAGAAGTTTCCTGCTATAGTGTATCTTCTACTAGTGTATTTCATGCTATAAATTTAGTCACGGGGGGCACGAGAGGATTGGGTGACATGAAAGACTTGGGTGCCACCCCCCCCATACATACAACTATACTGGGTAGTCTGCAGATATCCGCTAAGTATGCTACCCTACTAAACATCAAGGTATATTTGTTATGCAGTATATCTATCGCTCACAAGTGAGAAGGTAAAGGAGAGGAAGAATAAAAAAAGTGTAACGGGGGGGAGCATGGCCAAGAATTTAGAGCCGGAGAAATATTCGATGTGATAGGATGATAGTTGGAAGCTATAAACCTTGAACTATTTCCCTCCAACCTGTTGGGCCCCACCGTGCTCTATAAACAGAAACTCCTGAATCTTCACCCAATTATAATAGAAAAACCCCCAGGGAGGCTTAGGCGGGTATGGCCAGATGTATGCGCTTCCAACTCCTGGGCCTCAAATAGCGTTGGCGGGTTCTGCTTTGAGAGGCCGTAGTAGCGCTATTACTCCCTCTGGCTCGTACGAAACAGCAAAGGAGAGCGGCGTTCGGCCATTATTATCTGGCTTGTCGGGGCTGACCTCTTCCCCTCCCGAGTAGTATTTTTGCCACTCCCTCATGGCCAAATCGAGCAGCATACGAGAGCGGTGTTCGGCCGTAATTATCTCGCCTGTCGGGGTTGACCTCTTTCCGCCCAAGTAGCATATTCACCACCCTTTCATGTCCATTCAAAGTGGCAAACGAGAGCGGTGTTTGACCGGAATTATTCGGCTTCTCGGGGTTGACCTCTTGTCGTCCAAGCAGTGTTTTCACTGCTCCCTCATGTCCATACCAAGCGGCATATGAGAGCGGGGTTCGGCCCTTATCATCTGGCTTGTCGGGGTCGACCTCTTCCTGCCCGAGTAGCATCCCAACCACTCCTTCATGCCCATACCAAGCGGCATGCGAGAGAGGTGTTCGGCCGCTATCATCCGACTTCTCGGGGTCGACCTCCCGCTGCCCGAGAAGTACCCTCACTACCCCTTCATGCCCATTCGAAGGGGCCCACGATAGGGATGTTCGGCCGTCATTGTTTGACTCGTCGGGGTTAACCTCTTTCCGCCTGAGTAGCATTCTCACTACCCCCTCATGTCCATTCAAAGAGGCATACGACAGCTGTGTTCGGCAGGCATTATCGGGTTTGTTGGGATCGACCTCTTCTCGCCCGAGTAGCATTTCGACCACTCTCTCTTGTCCAAACCAAGCTGCATACGAGAGCGGTGTCCGACCGTAACTATCTGGCCTGTCGGGGTTGACCTCTTTCTGCCCAAGTATTATTCCCACGACTCCCTCATGCCCGTACCAAGCGGCATACGAGAGCGGTGTTCGGCCGCCGTTATCTGGATTATCGGGGCCAACCTCCCCCCGCCCAAGTAATAACTTCACCACTCCCTCATGTCCATTCAAAGCAGCCCACGAGAGTGGTGTTCGCCAGTCATTATTTGCCCTGTCGGGGTTGACTTCTTGACACTCGAGTAGTAACCCCACCACTCCCCCCCATCCATACTCAGCGGCAAAAGAGAGTGGCGTTCGGCCATAGTGGTCTAGTTTGTCGGGGTTAACCTCTTCCCGCCCCAGTAGCATTTTCACCACATCCTCTTGTCCTCTACGAGCAGCCCAAGCACGCGGCGTGTAACCCAAAAAATCTCCTTCATTGATGTCGCAACCTTCCATCCCTATCAAGGCTGCTACTATTTCAACAATTCCGAAAAATGATGCACAGTGTAGTCCACTAAACGGGGAAAAGGTATCGTGGGGCCAAAGATACAGATATTTTTCTTGCGCTAAAAGAAACCTGGTGGATATGGGGCTATAATGTTCTCGGGACAGCTCTAGCGCTAGTGATCTTCCGTTGTTCGAGAGCTCCCTTTTCGCATGGACTCCCCAGTATACAGAACAATATTCTAGAAAGGGCGTCTCCTGGGTTCTGGGGAAGGACTCAGCAGAAAGGGCCTTGAGGTGTTGGGAATTCAGGTAGGTCAAGCTGATTTCTGCCATTGCCGAGTGAGGTCGTTTGAAAATGCCAGGTGATAGCAACTTTCCTGTGTATAGGATGCAGTGCTGTGGAATTGGCGCGGTGTCAGGAATGAAACAAAGCGTATTGATAGAAAGTGTGTATTGACTGTGCTATATTATCGGGAAGCTCTCAGCTTCATATACTTGTAGGTCGTGCGTGCAACGCACACAAACAGGAAAACAATAAACACCAGTCACACTCAACATGCCCTAATGGCATCCATGGCGCTCCAACAACGTACGGCACGCAACATACCTGCGGCACTGTAGCCCAATCTATCCCATATGGGATTCCATCCATCACTCCCCCGAATCCCATCATGTCTCTTTTCAGACTCCATCCGTGCAACTTCAGTGCCATACGAAAAAAAAAACTTTTATGACAAAGGAAAATACGAAACAGGCTTCATGGTACAGCACTAATCTGCCATACATAACATCTCCACAAACCTCTTGTGTTTCCCACGTTCCAGACCCTTGGTCAGACCATCCGCCACCATCTTATCCGTCCTCAAATACATGATCTGCACTTCTCTATCCCGTACCAACTCTCGTAGCCAAAAGTATTGCACTCCAATGTGACGCGTAGATGCTTTGAACAGCCCATTGGTCAGACTGGCGATGCATGCTTGGTTATCGTTGTATACCATGATCGGTCCATCAGTCTGCGGTCCTTTGATCTGTATTCTTGTATAGAGCTCAGTTTGTATCTTTGCTATCCAAATGCCCTCCTCGACGGCAAGGGCTGTAGCATTAAATTCTGCGTCCGCGGTAGATTTTGCAACAGTCTTTTGGCGTTGAGACTTCCAGTGAATGATGGCTCCATACTTGTCACATATAACAAATCCCGTGGTCGACCTCATACCATCCACTTCTCCAGCGAAGTCCGCGTCTGCATAAATGGTGATAGGGGCATCCTCATTTTCTCCCCCAGAGCCTCTGTCACCAGACTCCACTCTCCCCAGACATATCCGCAGTCCCAGGGTTTCTTTTAGGTATCGCAGTATCCTCTTGACTGTAGTCCAGTGTATTGCAGATGGATCTGCAGCAAAGCGTCCCACAAGTCCAGTGGTGTATGCAATATCAGGACGTGTAGTAATCGCTGCGTATGTCAGACTCCCAACAGCCTCTTGGTAGACTATCTCCTCAGCGGGGTCTTCTTCTTCAGTCTTAGCATGCAGCTTCATCTTGACATCTATCGGGGTGGCGCAACCTCGGCATGCGTCCATTCGGAACCTTGACAGAACCTTCTCCAGGTATGCTCTCTGACTCAAGTAAATAAGCTTCCGCCCGCGGTCTCGCTCTACCAACATACTGAGGAAAAACTTCACGTTCCCCAGGTCCTTGATCGTAAAGCGTTTCTGGATCGCGGCTTTCATGGACGTAACTTCCATTTTAGTCCCAATTAGTAGTATGTCGTCAACCCAAGCGATTATCATTGCTCCGGTCTCTGTAGTGTAGATCCCAGCCTCATATTTTGATGCTTTCATATGCATCTGGGACGTGAAGTACGTACTCAAGGTATTATACCAGTTTCTGCCCGCCTGCTTTAATCCATAAAGGCTGCGGTTTAATCGTACCATGACGTTGGCTTTGTCCTTCCATTGCGTTTTGTCAGTCTGCAGCATGACTTCCCCGGACCCTGATACACCAAACTCCTTTGGTAGACGTAGATAAAGTTCCTCCTCAATCTTGCTTTCGAGAAATGCAGTAACGATATCGAGTTGAATGATTTCCTTGTCTTGAACTGCAGCTTGGGATAAAACAGTTCGTATTGCTGCGAATGAGATTGTTGGACTATACGTCTCAGAGTAATCGATCCCTTCACGTTGGCGGAACCCATGTGCGACAAGCCGTGCCTTAAACCTGGCGACCTTGCCGTCTTCTCCTATCTTCTCTTGGAGTATCATCCTTGACGAGATAGCCCTTGCGTCTCTTGCGGCGGTCGCTGGATCAATGATGTCCCACGTCTGGTGACCCTCTAGTGAAGTTAACTCGCTATTGATAGCCTCAACCCATTCCGCCTGGTTGGGTCCATCCAGGGCATCTTCGATAGTGCTAGGACCATCCGTAACTAGGAGAGTTAGATCGATGCCTACAGCTTGATTGTTCTGCTCCTGCATCATGTCAGTCTGTCCTCTTTCTCGAACGCTTGCTCGCCTTCCAGTTTTACTCCAGTACGCTCCCAGCTTGGACTTCAATCTCCAACCATGCGCTCACTCTTCTTTCCATCTTGGGGGATTATTTCCGTCTCTTCTTCAGAGTTTCCATCTTCCTCTTCTGCTTCACGACCATAGGCATCCTCGACCAGGTGCTCATCATCATCCCACCCAGGGTAAGCATCCATGTCCTGCTCTGTCATTGGTGTAACGTGGACCACAGAGTTACTCGGACTCATCAGGGTGCTGGTCTGTGGCTGAGTAGATCCGTAGTATGGGTATTCTTCATGGAATATGACATCCCTTGATGTTGTTATCTTCCCAGTCCGTGGATTGTAGAGGCGGTATTGTTTTGTGGATAGCGTGTACCCTACCAACATCAGTCGTTCTGCTCGCGGACTCCACTTCTTATCCCCTCGCTTCGCTGAGTTGATGTGAGCGTATACCGTGCATCCCCAGACTCGTAAATGCTGAACATTAGGTTTTCTTCCAAACCATAGTTCATAGGGGGTAACGTCCTTGCCGTGTGTCCCTTTTGTTATAGACATGTTCTTTAGGTAGACTACCGTTGAAACCGCTTCAGCCCAGTACATGCGCGGGGCACTGGCATGCTGCATAAGTGCGTTCGCTCTTCCCACCAGTACTCGGTTACCATTCTCTGATATGCCATCCTCTTGGGGCGTATATGGGACCGTGGGATGAAACTCGATTCCACACCTGCTCAGTTCTCTCTGGAAAGCATCTCCGGTGTATTCACTACCGCCATCTGTCCGTACAGCCTTGATCACGTAGTCTTTGACATTTCCATGATGTATTCTTTCTACATGTGTCTTGTATGTTCTAAAACACTCTGCAGCCTCACTCTTCTTCTTCAGAAAGTAGACTGCAGTGAACTTCGTATAATCATCGATCAGCAGCATGAAGTAGGAATATCCACCAAAAGACTTCTGCTGCATCGGTCCGCACAGGTCTGAATGGATCAGTTGGAGAGGTACCGTGGTCCGCTGTACAGCCGGTTTGAATAGGGTGCGTTTCATCTTCCCCTTGAGGCAGGCCTCACAATGGTTTGTTGTCGCATTCAGGACTGGTATACCGCCTACGAGCCCCTCATTGCTCATTTTCAACACTGCTTGCTGGTGCAAGTGACCCAGTCTATTATGCCATAAGACCATAGGTGTCAGCTCCTTCGTTGACGCAAGCAGTATAGCACCTGTCCCAGTTTGGTTCTCATCTGCCAAAAGGGTATACAGCCGGTTGACCTTCCTCGCCATGGCCATCAAGACTCCATCCTTGGAGATTTCAGCAGTCTCCTTTCTGAATGATAAATCCATTCCCTTGTTCGTCAGCTGGCTGACTGAAATCAGATTCGTTGGTCCAGCTCCAGGTATGTGTAGTACGTCTGCCAGAAGGACTGTATTGGCTCCGTTGTCTGGCGACCAAACCCGTACTCGAATAGTGCCAATGCCAGCGGCAGAGATCAGTTCTCCTGTTGCAGTTCGCATTTGACGCTCGTTTGCCATAAGTCTCTTGTAGGTTTGTGGGATGAAGACCCCTCCGTACTTCGTCATATGGTTCGTACATCCTGAGTCAATTACCCAATCATGCTTGTGGATCTCCTGTTCACTCAGGAAAACCTTGTCAACAGTCCTCTCATTCTCGCTTCCACATCGGGCGCCTTCAGTTGCCAGCCAGGTCTGGTCTGTCATCACGCCAGCTCCACCAGTCTGATGCGTTCTCGATGGAGCTCTCCCCCTTGACCGCTCTTGTGCCTTGGTTCGACACTCACGGACCTTGTGACCTTGCTTTCTGCAATGGTGACAGTTCCCAGTAAACTTCCTCTTCTCAGGCCTTTGCCACATGTTCTCAGTGCTATTCTTTTCCGGTCCAGTTGGCTTCTGGTATCGGTCCTTAGTCTTCACTGCAAACTTCGTAAAGAGCGCTTGTCCTCGCTCGAGTGCCTTATCTCGGCGCAACTCAACCTCGTATGCCGCGAGCAAAGCCTTCAGTTTGGTGTATCCTGTCATGGTCGCAAGCGATGGTAAGGCACCTTTTGTGACCATGATCCAGGTCTTCCATTCTGGCGTTTTCGGTAGCCCTTCGAAAATGTGGAAGATTAGTTGTCCGTGCGATGGTGTCTGTCCGCAGATTGCAAGCTTATCACGAAGCTCGTGGATCTTGTTGAGGTAGTCCAGGACCATTCCAGACTCCTCCAGGCTGCATTGGTACAGCTCCTTTTGCAGGTGGTTGGCGTCGTAGCCAATTGTGGTTTCATAACTCTCATTAAGGCTTTCCCAGATCTTCGTGGGTGTTGTCCAAATCGAGCCATAGTACGTGACAGCAATTGCATCCGTCATACCCAAACGAAGAGTCCCAACCGCTTTTTGGATTCTCCTTCGCTGTGCTTGGTAGCGGTCAAGCATCTTCTCATAATTGTCAGCATCACTCGCTGGCCGCTCCAGTACTTCTTCCTCACCCATCGTCAGATCCCAGAGCCCCTCCCGCTGGAGAAGGTCGGTCATCCGCATACTCCAGATACGATGATTAGTTCCGTCTAGCTTTGGAAAGCTGAGTCCCACTTGTGATGGCGTACCGTTGTGTTCGCTCATCTTGGACTTGGTAACGTAGACTGCGTGGCGTGAAGGCTGTTCAATCCTGCTAGTTGCGGCTTAACGCAAAGCCCAGGCTCATAACCTGATAGCAACTTTCCTCTGTATAGGATGCAGTGCTGTGGAATTGGCGCGGTGTCAGGAATGAAACAAAGCGTATTGATAGAAAGTGTGTATTGACTGTGCTATATTATCGGGAAGCTCTCAGCTTCATATACTTGTAGGTCGTGCGTGCAATGCACACAAACAGGAAAACAATAAACACCAGTCACACTCAACATGCCCTAATGGCATCCATGGCGCTCCAACAACGTACGGCACGCAACATACCTGCGGCACTGTAGCCCAATCTATCCCATATGGGATTCCATCCATCACCAGGATGAGCCGAAAGATACTCCTGAAGGGTATAATGGATCAGCCGCACGGCTGATGCCTCCTTATCTACGGTAATAAGCCCCTGACAGCAGACAACCAAGGTCGACATGGCAGGGACGTTCTCAGCACTGAAATCCGTGGAGCCTATCTCAACCGCTAGTGCATGGCATAGCTCATCCACCCTCAACGGCCGCTCAGAATGACTGATCCACATCAAAGCTCCCATCCCAAGCCTCGCTTTGTCCCCGCCCTGCACCTTTATGCGGTCTAACGTCGCACCGTATGCGTCTCCCAAACCCAATCCATCTACCATTTTGTTAAGTCTTTGTCGTCTCCGATATACCGTCGATTCCCGTAAGATTGCCCCGATATTTAAGGAACCCAGTAGAAACCTAGATATATACCATTAGCGGATAATGCGGGGTGGGGCCCGCAACGCCATTATCACTACGTACATTTCCGATATGTTTTCTGGAATCTTCTGCATAATGTCCTCCACAAGACTCTCGTCCATGGCCTCTGGTGTTTCGTCCTCGTCCAGTCTAACACGGAGGTATCTGATGATATCGCTTTTGCGGGGGCCTATAGATACACTTACCGCTCGCCCAGCAAGACGCTTTTCAATCTCACCCAGAATATGGGGCCTCCCAGTCACGAATATTCGAGTGCCCTGGGATTTATTGAGGACTTGTTTTAGTGCTTCAAGAAGCTTTACTCGATGCAGAGCTGCACATTCGTCTATAGCGTCAATGCACATAAATGTGCGCTGTGAGTGCACGATGGTCTGTAACATCTTCACGATATCCGAAAGTTGAGGTGCCCGTCCACCAATAACCTTTTTCTGCTCTCGAAAGGCCCGCGATATCTCCTCCGGAACCCGCTCCATTCCACTGACCATCTGTTTCAGGAAGGAACCCAGCATACTCGTCGCAGACTGCTCCTTACGCGCTGCGAAGTCGAAGTAAAAACACGCCACGGCGGTGTTTTGTCCTCGGGCCCGATTGCAAAGCCTGTCCACTACCAGCGAACTACCATTATAGAATTAGCACTTTCTCTCTTTATTCACTCCTGCAACAAGAATCGCCGTTATGATACCTGATAAATGTCTTGCCAACCCCGGATCACCATAGCAAAACAAGACTGTCTTATCGCCTCCGACCTCGCCGCAGCCGTCCTGCCATCTCCCGAATTCCTCAGTTTGCATGAGCCATTCTCCCACATTGTCGACACGACGCTCTTGGATGTCCCGATGCCGTAACCTGTGCTCGAGGGGCGATAGCCAGGTTAGGAGTTGAGTCTTCTCATCGGGAACAGCATAGTTGTTCCACACATTAACAGTGTTCGTATAATTGAAAGAGTTGTTATTATCTTTTATGATAGGTTGAGACATCCTCCACTCTATACTGTATTCTTCTTGTGCAGTAGTAGATTCCAATATTTATCGCGTCCAATAAAGGCACTTCGCTTGAGCAGGAGTTATTGAGTACAGTCGGCCGATGATGATACCGGTATTCTTAAGGGGGCGAGAAAAAGGGGGGACCAGCAGAAAGCAGCGGCTCAGCTACTTGGTCATTTATAAAGTATTCGGACGCCTTGGCATTATTAGCGCCTGTGTGGGTGCAAAGCGTCCGGATACTTTATAAATGGCCAACTAGAGCGGGATACTACTCAAGAAATGTCCAAATACCGGTAACCGACCCAAGATTTTTCAAAACAACACGACCCCCACGATCTCCTAGGCTGCCGAAATTCTAGCCACCCCGGCCATCGTGTTTAGTTAATAAGCAACACTTTGGTTCGTTACTGAATCTCCACAGCTGAGCATACCGATCCTCCAGGACAGGATTATCATCATGAGAACATTGAGATCATATCAGAACGACAGCAATGTCTGCGGCCAACCACGCAATGTCCCGGCAGATGACAGGCGCGGCAAGATGTTTTTCACACTTCCAACAGCCCCGGAGGTAAATCCAACACCACGAGACAATAAATCACAGGACCGCCAACGAATTAGATCTCTCTATTTCACGACAGCAGGTCGATCCGTCGTTGTCGGAACCACTATCGCAAGCAACATTTTCCCAATTGACGAGCCCACCTGCAAGCTCCGATCACTCGCTAAATACCCAGACTTTGGATGCTCGGGGCTCGGCCTTGGACTTGGAGCATAAATTACACGATGGGTATGGCAGGAAATATGTTTGGTGGTTTATAGTCATGTAACTTACTCGAGTAAAATAGCGGTATGATACCTCCTATTTTGGAGGTGGCTTGGTAGGTGGAAAACTTTCACCTTTCGGCACCGCTCCGCCAGCCTCTGCGGGAGACGTGCAATGAAGATGCAAACACCTCACATCAACAAGCAATTACACAACATTTCCTTCTTCTTTCTCCACTACGGTTTCTGCCCCCTTCCCCACCAAAAATTTCCGCAACTTATCCGGCGGCATATCGCTCGGTTACCTTCATCCCTTTTTGTGCAGGCGCCAGCCCGTCGAAAACAGCATCCAATCCCAGAAGTAAACAGAGACATCTCCACACCGGTACGCAAGCCCGTCCATGAAATACGGTACCACGTTGCTTGAACAACAATAGGAACACAGCTTCGCTAATGTAATTTAGCCCACAGTGAGCCGAAACGCGCCACCGCTACGATACCGGTGCTACATGAAAACAGCGCTAATCAGGCGCATTGCTTAGTAGCTCGCAGTGAGTGCGGTTACCATTTGTTTTGTGTTATAAGTATCACGGTGCGTTTACGGGCATGGTGAGGTACAGTTCAAAAGCTGTACGTTACCGCAGCGGGCTCTAAGTTCAGCTTAGAAAGGAGATAATAGCTTAACCATGCGTGCACTGACCAGGCCACCAACTACGGCGACATCCACTACCGGTAGCGATAAGTACACGAACCGAAAGGGCGGAGCAAATGGTCGGGTGGGCACGGGAAACGATAATTCTACGATACCGTACAACCCTCCTGTGCCCTTATCGAGCGTGGCACCGGCAATCTTATTATACTTCGCGTTACAGATGTACCAGTACTCGAGTACAGTATCTATCAGCTACACTCACGCAATCATGTACCCCAGCCTATTAAGCTATGGAACCACTGGTATCCGTAATACCGGTACCGTATTTGCATTCGTATTATGCTCGTACAGAGCCGCATGTTTGATGTAAAAGCCCAAAATGCCACCTTGTGTCACCATGTTAGGAGTTGTCTGTACGAGTACTCGAGTATTGGTATGAGACTGGTACCGGCATCTCAAGTTGCATCCCAGCCAGCCGCCTGGTGGGTGATACTATTTATCTAACAAATTGTTAGAAAACCGGATACTGCCGGGCACGCAGGCAGCCTGAGGGCGGATTATGACCAATTGTGTCGATACCTTTAGTGACACGGCAGATACCGATAGGTCTCGGGCATGTATACTCAGACCCCCCTATCCACGATAGAAATCGCCGAGGAGGAACGCTCCCCTCAACACCCTACCCCTAGCGTCCCTGACAGTGCTGTACTAATTTACTACGGTACCAAAAACCTTACAATTCTTAAATTCGCATTTGGCCTACTCTTTTTCTACCCATAACTCCATTCCATATACCCACGATACAAATTTACCGGTTTGCGGAGACATGCCCACCTCACAGAGTCATGGTTCGGGACCTGTAGCCTAACGTTTGTGTCTTGGAGACGATTATTTGAGCTCTACGGATGCGGTTCGCACGGGTTAAAGCAAGAGTCTTGTCATGACCCCGGAAATCGCGGTACCTGGCGGCTTCACATCATCTGGGTGGGTACGGGGGTGGGTACGGTGGATAGACCTTGGATTAGCCGGGATCAAGACCATGGAATAGAAACTAATATTATTATATTAAACTAGTGTATGAAGGCAGCCAATATCAACCGAGCCACCATCAGACTGTCTAGGGGATAACGGCAGAGGTAATTTCTAGCATCGTTTATTCCGGTAGTGCCGGGCGAGTAATGTCCCGTAATGTTGGAGGCAGTAGGGGGTCAGTCGTTAAAGGTATTGAGGAGGAGGTGATATGGCTGAAGGGTGACTAACAAATACCGATAGGTAGTGCAGCCGTGCCGCAGGAATAGCCCCGGACTGCGGCGGGCGAGCGCGCGGAGGGTATGGTGATTAGAAAACTTCGTCGCCCTGGTCGTCACCACCCTCAACCTCTGATCCAACCGCAAAGACAGATAGGTGCGCGAAACAAAACAAGACTTGAGGCCCTTCCTAACCTGGTTTCGGCACATGGCTTTCTTCCTCCATGTAACTCTCTATTCCTATATGCACTCCCGCGGTGAAAAGCCAAGGGCATGTCTCCGGATATCTCTCCATGGACCACTGAGTCCCCAGAACATCATTCCCAAACATTCCACCGTAATCCTATCGCCGGAATTATCCACAGCACGGCACGGCACCTTATCGTTCTTCGGTGACCTCTAGCAACAGGCAGCCTTAATATCCGTCCGCCATGTATGATGTTACGTACAAACACATACAAGACTTTACTAGACGAGGGTTTCGCCTAGCTGAATGGAATCCTCATCTTCGCAAGCCGGGGCTTTCTTGCCCGGCCTGTTGCACACGCAGCCCTACACGCCGCTCGGCTTTCCGGGTATGGCCTGGTGTTTCGTTATTTTCCACTGACTGTGGATATTGTGCACTGGATGCTTTTGTGTCTGGGAAGGGGATCTCGATTTTTGATAGTGGATTATCACTCCCCTCGTCAGTTACCTCGGGGCGAACGGGCAACTCTATATACACAAATGAGAAAATCCCACATTCCTTCTATTCTCATCTTCTTGCCTCCCTTCCCTTACCTCCCCTTTCCTCTTTTAT
This sequence comes from Tuber aestivum, assembly GCA_900010015.1. Taxonomy (NCBI): domain Eukaryota; kingdom Fungi; phylum Ascomycota; class Pezizomycetes; order Pezizales; family Tuberaceae; genus Tuber; species Tuber aestivum. The sequence goes on from LN891090.1 coordinate 140,238, forward strand.
TCTCCCCGCCGCTTTTCGTATCTTCCCAATTCTCCTTTTCCTCTCCCCACTACCTCTCGCTTCCGGGCTTCTACCCCGGTAACAAGAGAAAATCCCCGCCCTTTTCCAAGCCTATCTGCCGCACTCGTGAAATCGTGTACCGGTACTTGTACAGTAGCCTGTTAAGCTCTACATCTAGAGCTAGGATTAGCCATGCGATCGTACTGTACTCGACCAAGTACAGTACAGAGCCGCATGTTTGGTGCAAGAGCATAAAAGGCGTCTTTGTGTCACCACATTTTGCGTCGTCGGTGCCCGAGTACCGGCACATGTACTTGTATTGCTATGAGACTCTTATCCCAATTTCGTCTTAGCCAGCTGCCTGATGGGTAATAACATTTATCAAACAAATCATTGGAAAACCAGGGACTATCGGGCATGCAGATGGCCTGAAGGTGGATCATGGCCAATTGCGTGGATAGCTTTGGTGACATGGTCGATAGGTCTCCTACATGTATGGACTTATCTATGATAGCGATCACCGAGGAGGAACCCCCCCAACAACCTACCGCAAGGGTCTCTGACAATACCAAAAATCCCACAATTCCCAAACTCGCATTGAGCCTGCTCTTTTTCTAGACTTCATTCCACTCCATATACCTATAACACAAATTTACACGCTTGCGGGGACTTGTCTTCCCCCGTGGTCATCCTTCAGGATCTGTTACATAACGTTTCTGTTTTAGAGATTAACATTTGATCTCGATAGATGTGGTTCGCACAGATCAAAACGAGAGCCCAGTTGTAGAAATCGCAGCGCCTGGCAGTTCCCAGCATCTGGGTAGATATGCCCTGTACTGTATTTGTTGAGCTCTGTTGCACAATCATCGTTCTCGGCTGCTCACCACATACACAGTGTCCCGTCCCCGGAGGATGAGAAACACACCTGCAACCATTCCATACCAGCCATTGTTTTAAGGACGTTCCACCATCGTTAGCTTCATACTAACTCTCATACCAACCCTGCATATCTAATGCGACAGTATCGGACGCTAATCTACCTACAATGAAACACCAACACGGATGGTTGTCAAATATCATACCCTAGGCCATGGGCTGTATCCTCGGTAATTAACTGTACCCTCGGTGATGGACTGTGCCCTCGGCCATGGTGCTTATACCTCGGAAGTGCTCCCACAAAGCAAGCAGAAGAAGGACCAAGTACGAGAGAGTAGGAGAGGGATTTCGCATGTGCTGGAAGTATGCCAGGGAAGAAGGGTTTCTCTTGAGAAGGATATAAGGTTGTCTGTTCTCTCTGTTATTTGTTTCATTATGTCATTCACTGTCTCTCCACTTCGTCCTCTGTTATTTTCTCAAAGTCATTCGTTGTCATACACGATTTTATTGTTCTTTATTGTCCTTTGATTTATTTTCTCCATAATCATTGTTCGTATGATACCAATAAAGGTTCTGCGTCGTCTGGCAAACCTGGAAGTTGCATCCAACCTCCCATTCCCATTCCTGTTTTTCCGATTCCTGCCTTGAATGCCGATTAACATTCTTTAAATTCCACCCTCCACAGCAACAGCATTCCCATACCAATTCCAACCATCACATATACAAGAATGATACCAACATACTCGTTCCATACAACATTTACTGTTAGAATTCGTTGCTTCTTAGGATTGCCATGGTTCTCATTTTAGTGCATATTAAGCGAGAGCTGAGATGAGGTCTTTCCTAGCCAACACAACCAGGGCCCCGGCCTTCTTGGCATTGATCAGAACATTGGAGGTGACCGCTAAACCTGAGTAGTATATTAGTACTATGGCCCGCTGGAATTGAAATGGAAGTGTTCAGTTTTCTCTTCACCTTCGAAATGCTATGTTTAACAACGTTTGCAATGGGGTCTAGCGCTTATGATGTATTCGGGATTCATAGGCCAATGTTGCCCTATGGACAGGCGTTATTATACTATGTGGAGAATGTCTGTGGAGGCATACGGTGCTAGCGATGCTTATTGATGAGGTACTGACTAAAAATATTCGCTCTATATTAAGAGATAACGATAAAGCTACTCCTCCGATATTTTGTTATTTTCCACCGTTCGTGGACTTTGCGCGCTGGAAGTTCTTGTGTGCGGGAGCAAGTTCGCGACTTCTAATCCGTTGTTACTACCCCTCCTACTTACTTTATCTATGGGCGAATACAATGGATGAACAAATCAGATAAATTCCCACAAAGCTTTCTTAGGCGGCCAACGGGACTGTTGGGGCTCATCCGGCCGGCCCTGAGCAGGGCCACAGATATCTACTAGCTCCAGAGTGATGGAACATGGTTGCTTTGATTCCACTAGTTCTTGGGGCATGGATATGAATCGATGTAGATTAAACAGAACACTAGTGCATGCATGCGTCAAGATTTTCCGCACATATGTGAAGGAGATAAGTAGTATGTCGTTTTCACTATTATTTCTTCCTGGAGTAGCCGCAAATGTATTATCCTAGTTTACACCGAACCGGTTTCAAACTAATAAATGCCTAATCAAGCCTACGAATTGAGTAAACACGCTCCTCTCGGCAGGCCCATTTCGTGACAACTCATCTTCAGGGTGAATACAAAATTTCACTACCAAGGGACTCACGGGTACTCATGCCTATCAAGACCATCCAAGGTTAATCCGTCTTCGCTCCTCGCAGCCTTTCCTCCCAATACCCACCAACCAAAAACAACAAATTACTCACCCAATCTCGACAATATATCACTCCAAAACAATAAAAACACTCTATCCTAAAAAGCCACAGCACCCCTCTGATATTGTCCGTCAGACGGCAAACACTAGTGAGTATAGACCCCCGTGCAAAAGATTTGCGGGGATCCATTACCCTTGCCTTTGCGCACCGAGCCGCCAGTGCTGTCTGGAGGGGGAACCGCTGTTCACATTTGAGCTTCCAGAACTTGTCCTCCCATGGGCGCCTACATTCCAGACCTTCAAAATGTCGTGCTATCTTGACTGGCTGGCACTTACCCGTTCCTTTGGTGTGAATGTTCACGGCACCCGAAAGACAAAACAAAACCCCTCTATCTCAGTAAAGTGCTGGGTGGTGCTCACGCATCCTGAATGGAGCGTAAATTGTCTATTCATCCCAGGTGTTCTCGGACACCGCGAGTACCGCTGCTTGAGAGGGAGTCGCTATCAATTGGTTACATTCAACAAGCACAGTACTGCAAGAGGGGGGTTCCTGGCCGCCACCCGGTAGCCATCCACTTCCACCGCATGAGTGTGAATGCCAAGGTCGAGGTATAGGTGTTTGTTTTATCTTCCATTCCGGTATCGCAGAATCAACAAATAGTTTTAAAGCCCTAGACGGCCCACGAGGTAATCACTACATTCGGTCAAATAGAATTATAATTACCTTTCCTCGCAATAGTCAAGCACGAATAGCTCGGTGTCGCTCCTGATCTCGATTAAACCATACACATCCATGTACGAGAGTCCCTGGGGATTTCTGGGCCTGGTATGGTCATGCTTACAGCAGCCGTACCTCTATTATCTCTATCGGTCCTCTCATTCCGACCTCCTCAATTCCCGGGCCAAGATGGCATGTCTGATCCCGAAGAAAACTCCCCTATAAAACCAGGTTTATGGAAAAGCAGAGTCGAGCTCCTAGCCTGGCGCCCACAATTCCATCACCGCGGGTACCCATATGTCCTAGGACCCAATTGAATCTCACTCTCGTAAACTCATTGAGCAGCGGGACTATAAAACCCCATAATCCAAAGGAGTTCCCGCCCGGGGTCATCCCTTTGGTGAGAAAGGATTAATGACCACCGGGTACCGACTTTAGCGTATATACGGAGTCTAATTTTATATTTTCGCATAAATAGTCGTCCCGAACCAGATGATCAGAATGAGGAAAGGAAGAAAATGGTTTTGGATGTGAAATTATTTGGATGAAGTGTACCTGAGGAAACTTACAGTTAGGAGGCTAAAAAAGAAGGAAACAGGCGGGGGTAACTAGAGGTTCGTGATAATACTGGCGTAGCAGAAGAAAACAGCATGATAATCAAGTAATGATTGTTAACCTGCAAGTAATTTATCTACCGTACGTCTTAGGAGTCTTAGGAATATACCGAGTGATTTGAGATGTCCATCACGTTCGCACAACTCAATGGTATGAACTTAGCATAATGTTTTCTATTCTCCATGTGTTCCCCGCCTGCGAGAGCCGAAGATAGCTTCCGATGTTATATCGCGAGTGACGATATTTGCGAACATCTTGCTTGAGATATCCGTTAATATTTGAAAATATGAAGTTGCAGGAAAATCCATGGCATGCAACCGAAGTTATGGCCTAAAAACCCTTGTAACAAAAGAAACTTCATCACCCCCCTTCCCAAATAACAAATAAATGGTAAATACCACATCCAATCCCCTCATAATTGAAAAAAACAATTTGTGATTCATGAAACCAAACCAAGTTGGCATTTTCTGTTCTTTTAGGAAATCCCCTAGTAACATAGGAAATCCTGTTCTTATTATTGATTCTCTTCCATAACCTCTGACTGAAAGTGGAAGAGCCCCCAGTCTGGGGCTATGAAAGAGCATAAGGGATGCAGCAGTAAGGTGCTAGCTATGGTGTTTTTATCTCAGAGGATGCTATTCTAGCACACTTATGAAGCTCCAAGTTCAGTAGCCAGTAGTGTTGTACACGAGCCGAGCCGGGCTCGAGCTCTTCGAGTCCGGGGGGGCCTCGAGCCGAGTGGACTCGAGCCTAGGTGGTCAGTAGGCTCGAGCCGGCTCGAACAGGGGTCCACGAGCGGACATGGGAAGAGGTAGAGGAAACCCGTGGGGAAGATGGGAACTATGAGGCAGACACAGAAGGAGATGGTGAACTTCCTCAGGAACTGGGCTCGGGGATAGTGGAAAGGTCATTTGGCTAGTTACTTTTGCTTTCAAGTTGCTATATACAATTGTTGGTTGATTTGAATGATAGTGGCAGTGTGTAGAGGTATCATGTCCACTCTAGACTCAAGCCTCTTGGCGGCTCGAGCCGGCTCATGAACAACACTAGTAGCCAGGCAGGATGATCGTGAGATTGGGTTGTAGTGTTGAACCTCGCTTTTCACCTTCCTAATTAAGAAGGTGAACAGGGGGTGTGGAAAATCGTGGGGACGGAGCTTGTCACCCTACTTATGGGTGAACAAATAATCTTATATAAACAGCTATGATAAACTCGCCCATTCCTCCCTTTTCTCGGCTTCCTCTCTTCCATTCTTCTCTGGTTCTCTTACCCCCCATTCCATTCCCTCTTCTACTCTTGTTCGATTTTAAGTTATTTGATCAGAATCAACGTAATCATTATTGAGGATATCAAGTGGAAAAAGGTGAAGCCAGGCAGACAATAGGTAGCAAGCCAACCGCAAGCATGAGTCCTCCTCCTGGCACCACCGGTACATGCTGGAATATATACATAATCCCTACCATCAATATTTATCCACAGACTCCCGCAACCCATCCAGTAGGGACGCCCGGTTATAGAATCCATCATGTCATTTGCTATTCGCACACTCTCAATTCTGTTCTTGAATTCTCCTTAAAACCCTCCTAAAAATTCACAGTGCCCCCCGTGTCCTCCTAGATGCTTTTTTTCGATGGTAGTATAATCGTGCTATGGGGTGGAGGTGGCCAAGTGTGATGGACAGGAAGTGAGTTATCCGTATGGGGTTATACCCCAGATGTGGTGTTTGTATGGGGCTCTAACCCAGAGGAGTGGTTGTCTATCATATATATAAGTGTCGTTGGATAGATGTTTGTCTGAGTATCGAACCTCTTCTCTCCTCTCCTATCTTGTGCACGAGCAGCCTCGTCTTTCTACCACCATCAGTTTTCCGCTCCTCGCTGCCTCGCACTTCCGGACGTCTTGCTCTCCTTCCATATTCTCTCAGCGCCATAATAAGCTACATATCTGCCGCTAAACAGATCCTAAGTCTCTCTTATCATAACCAAAGAAAATGGAGAGAAGAACCAGCAACTTCGGGAGACATATGTCAAGTCTGTCTGCAATGGAGAACTATGAGCTAATTTTTTGCAATACTCTAAACAACAACTCAGAATCTCGGACTCTTTGCACTGTCCTTGGTACAGCCGCAGCTTGGCCGGGTTACTGACGCCTGCCAGGGTTTTTTTCGGCGCTCTGCAGTGACATTATTGGAGCAATCCGGCACCCCCCCTCTGGCAGAAAGTGGGCATGCTGCTATTGATAGTCTGTCCGATTCAAGAGAGGACATGGCATCAGGGGCGATATGTGTAGTACTGGTTCCTTTAATGCCTGAGAATGTAGGGCCGCATAGGTCCTGGGGGGCGGGTGGGGAATGGAGGTGTTCGATATTGTATTTGGGCATTTATGATACTTGTTTGAATAATAACAAATGAGTGACTTCGGGCGTTTTCAGGTAGTGAGGTAATGAGCATTGTTACCTACTTGAGTTTTTTTTCCTACTGTTTCTTTTCCCTCGTGACATAGTGGTTCGTGTTCAATACGAGATGATCTATGCGTTCTCACTTGACAAGCCTCTAGTTGTCAAGAGCTCCTTTGAACAACCCTTCAAAAACTCACCACTCATGGCCTCCAGTTCGCCGTTCTTGCTCGCCCAGCGTGGTATGTCATTGCTCCCCTTAGATTGCTATGACCTCCTATGCTGGTGGAAACTGGTGGCCCGCTACTATCACTTTTAGTCCAGATAAACTGCCTATGATATGGTTATTCGACGGCGGAGGAGGCGTTCACGATATCGCAAACGAACGAACGACCAAACAGGGAACGGCGAACAGGCGAGCAATCGAGCGAAACCGGGCAGCGAAACGAACGGCGGGCAAATGAACGAAACGAACTGCGGTACGAAACTAAACGAGTCATGGGCCGTAAAACGAAACGAAGAGGCCAAGGTCACTCACGTGAAACGATCGCTCAACTAGGGACGGGAGAGAAACTCTTCAACTCGCCAACCTCTCTAACTATCGCGCATTCTGTCTCTCTGCATCCAAACTAACTAACTAACGGTAATGACAGGAGTATATATCAACAATGCGAAAAGACGACAAAGTCCTAACTCCCCTAGGCACGTCTCCCACACACGAGCAAACAAGAAAAGCTAACAAAGAAAAGACAAACTTCGGCTACCAAACCTCCGGCCTTCCTTATGGCCTTCCGCTTTCCTTGGTGCCTTCCTTTTAGTCCCTCCGCCATCCTTTCAGCGGACGAATGCCGTACTCCCGGAATCCAAGCGCTTTCCCGACAAGCCAAATAGCGCGGGCGGAAGCCTATCTGCGCCCAGAGCCATATCGCGCCCGGGACCCTCACGCGCTCCCAGAAACTCTCCGATCAAACAAGCAAACCATCATGAGAGCACGCCGAGCAGCACCTCGCGATTTTCAACGATGGTGATTCACAGTGTCGGTCTGTCGCCCTTGCGGAGAGTTGCGGACGAAGGGCCCCGCCAACGGAATTACACCGCGTGTTATCTAGGTTTGGTGGTAGTGTCCGCCGTAGACGCCCCCGGATTGCCACTGAATCGTCACACACTCTCTCATTAGAATCGTGGCGCCGTTGCTAGGTTGTTGGCACTTAACTGGGTCATGGGATGGTCTGGTCCGAGGCGCTTCTCGCGTCCCCCCAGTGCACGCCGCTTCATCGTCTCCGACACAGCGTACTTTCCTTGGCATTGTAGCACAGTAGCTAGGCTTTCCACCCTTGTGAGGGTGTCTGGGTGGTCTAGTCCAAGAACCTTCTCACTCCCCTCTAGTGCTCGCCGATTTATGGTCTCTGACAGATCGTACTTTCCTTGATATCGCAGCGTAAGAGCCAGGTTGCTAACACTTGTTAAGGTATCTGGGTGGTTAGGTCCGAGAACCTCCTCACGTCCCGCTAGTGCGCGCCGATTCATTATCTCTGATTCATTGTACTTTCCTTGGTATTTCAGCACAACAGCCAGGTTGCTTGCGCTTGTGAGTGTGTTTGGATGGGATGGTCCAAGAACATCCTCTCTCCCCTCTAACGCGCGCCGATTCATCGTCTCCGATTCATCGTACTTTCCTTGGTATCTTAGCGTAAGAGCTAGGTTGCTGACACTTGTTAAGGTGTCCGGGTGTTTAGGCCCAAGAATCTCCTCATGACCCCCCAGTGCGCGCCGATTGGTTGTCTCTGATTCATCGTACTTTCC
>LN891090.1:176412-197294 GCA_900010015.1 Tuber aestivum
TTGCAGTTAGGGCACTGCAACCCCCCAAAAATTGGCTGGGTCAATTTTTTGGCTGCACTCATCCTGAGTGCCCGACAGCTCAATATCACTTTGCAGCTCAACATCACTTGTGTGGCTTTGCATCATTTTTGTGGCTCAACACCACTTCTGTGGCTCAATCTCAGCTTTGTGGCTCAATCTCACCTGTAATTCTATGTGTTCTATACTTGTAATTTTAAGTATTGTATTTTAATAGTTTAGTATAATGTATCTATAATAAATACAAGATTACTTTCTACATGTTTACAGAAACTCTCTATCCACAAGACCACAACTTTTCCACTATATACAAATTCCAAACTTCACAACATGCCACCTACACCCTCTTTTACCTTGCCCAGAAAAGAAAAGAAGAGATGGAGGTTAAAAAGGCAGAGCAACAACTACTACAAGCTCAAAATGCTCAAAAATGAGTTGAAAAGGCAGAGTGAAAACTACTACTAGAATCTGATGAAATAAAGGCATGTGTCAAACAAAGACACCTTGTGTAAGGATATAAAAAAAATTTATCCAAAATGATAATTGCAGGTATTAAGAAGAAAGTAAAGGTTGAAAAAACTTCCTGCATACTAAATTTTCAATTCTTAAAGATAAAAGAAACGAGAAGAACCAGCTTCTTTATACACTTTCCATCACAGAGTATCCACCCATTTTTCCTCCTACCCAGTCTCCTATCCAATTCCAATGGTATTGCGATACACCCGTGCTTATCCGTATCATACCCGAGACAAAAGATGAGTAGCTGTGGGTATAGTGAACTGATGTGCCGAGGGTGGAAAAGTAGGGCCGAGGACCATGAGATTCTCCAGTTATGATTGTCCGTACTGCATTTTGTTGTGAGACAAGTCGATGTCTGGTATAGTGTTTCGAGATGTGTCTGAGGCTAAGGTAGTGAATCAGTCAGAATGACTAGTTCTAGTCGTATAGCACATCAGTGAACTATGGTCATTGAAGTGGTGAGCAGTTTAAAAGAAGAAACGCAAAAGTCTAACAGGAACCACACTACATGAGTCCCCTTTCTGCTACCCCATATCACACGATCACCACTCTGCCCACAGCTCGCGTCCGTTATTTCTCGCGTTCGTTATTTCTCGCGTTCTTTATTGCCCACCCACCCCCCCTTGCAAACCCACTGGCGCCCCCATTGCCGCATCGGGAAACATCAGTGGTAACGATCTCCCGTGGCAAGGGCAGCGGCTTCCCACGCGCCGCCTCCGGCAGTGGAATCAGATATCCGGTTGACTAGAGCTGGACGCATGGGTATTCTCTTTGGGCGTTGTTTTGTCTCGGGTTTCCCCCGGTTTCCCTTCCTGTTATTCTTAGCTACTTCAAATACACTTGCCGGACTTTGGAAAATTGGCACCCCATTTCCGTACGGCGAATAGACAACCGACTGACAATGTGACCCGTATCTTGGCGTTTATGGTACACGAATATACAAGCTCTATCAACCTAGTCGCTCGCTAGAGTCCGGGATGATTCCGTTCCACGATGGGCGTCAGATACCGTGCCACGAACTCTGTCCCGTCCTGCCAATCGACGGTTTGGTTATAGCTATCGTGCGGGCGCAGTGACTTTGCGCGAGCTGTAGCAAGAAGTCGATGGAACTCGCTTCGTTACCCCTGTCAGGTCAGCAAACAAATTTCCGTAATCTATAGCGGCTAACAACGTGCAACGTGAAAAAAGCGTGGAAGAAAATGTGCTCTGCACTTTTTAAGGCATTAGGAGGACAAAGGACAGACAGGAACCGCAAAATTGTAAAACATAATGAGGTGTGTTCCGACACAAAATAATTGTACAACTTGTAATCCAGGAAGCTCGTTTCTTCCACGCTTTCTTCCCCAACGAGCCTAAGGCAAAGAGAAGATTAGATACGAGCGCAAGACCCGAGTCCTTGAATCCTTCCATGGATTACCACACTTTACCAAGCTATTGCCCCTATGTCCCCCCCTGCTGCCGGTTGTGACTCCCGTGCAAACAGAAGAAAGACAAATACCCAATCTCCATAGCCTCCGGATATCCAATGTTTCAAGAATCGGACATACTGGCTATCCATACAGTCTTTCCGCTTTACTTCTGATGGGTGGATTGGAGGAGAACCTCCGTGCATTCCTCTAGCCACAATGGAGCCCCGAAAGCGAACACCTGCCTGAACTCAAAAAGCGTTCCTAGAAACTACCCGAACAACAAACTATCGTGAGAGCAGGCTGCCTGGCACCTCCCGACGACAAGATAACCGGCCGGTCATTTTCACAGAGGGGGGTTTGCAACTATCCTAGTGAGTCCCCAGAAGTTTCAACCCAGTGCTCCTTGAAACCATCCACATCTCTGCCCCCCTCAACAGCGGCTGGATGTGGAAGAAAACCTCCTGGCGGCGGACGTGGCTGTCCGATTCCCTTACGCTGGATACCTGTCATCGTGGCGGCCAGGGAACTCATAAGTATTGCACTCGGTATTCATGCTGAAATCTAAGGAAGGACGATGTTGCGGGATTTCACAATTCAGATTCTTCTGCCAGAATATACGGTCCGAGTGGGATATCAAATACACTTCCTACAGGGCGGAAATAAAAGGGTTCCGGTGAACGCATTCACATACCGAGTCACAAATCATGTTTTCCAAAAACTCGAGCTCATAGCGGAACTATCCTGTTGTCTCTGCCCACCTATTGCGAGGGATTCTAAGAAGGTAATGGGCGCTTACTTGGAGAGAGCCTAAAAGGATAAATGGCGTGCTACTACGGGGACTCGCGTGACCTATGCGAAACTGGGTTCATTTGTATTGACGACTTGGGTTAGGTATACATCATTTGAAAAACTCCTGCTACGGGAGCTCCTCACACAAATCGACAGTGAAATCCTGCAGTCTTTTTTACCCACTAGTGCGCCGGCTTCTTATGCGTCTATTACCACTCTATTCTATTCACGACCATGCATGTGCTTTATACGTGATGACTAATTTGAGGCCAAGGGAGTCAATATGAGTTTCTCAACCTGAAGCGACTTTACGTAGTCACCCTACCTTCTCCTATAACAGAGATAGGTCATGTCATACTTTTAGTTATCCTATCCGTCAGGGTAACCGGATCTACCAATTGTCAACTTGAGCACTCATGTATCTAAGTACCTTTAGCCCAGCGGGGGACCCAGACTACCGGGCACCATATTTGTCCGCAAACATACATATCCGTCTGTCTCTATCACTTGGCCTCATACCTTCATGTGTCGGCATACATCTAGGTTCCCTTAGCTCACTATTGTGGGGTCATCATAGTCAAACTAGAAAAGTATATTTTAATAGTCCGGGGAAAAGGTTTTCAGTCCTCCTTACTGTGAGTCCTAATGTATGCTCATGCAATTCTTTTAGTTTTAATTGTGTGAGGGCTGGCATTTTCTCAAGCTATTGCTGAAACCAGAGTTGTGATGCTGCATTTAACTTTTCTGCCTGCTGGAGATGACCAGTGACTGGATAAATTACTGATAGTGTTGTATGTAGTGTGCTTAAGCGGCTAGTCCAGCTAGGGTTTCCTTGGTGACCGGCCGGGCCAGACTGTAGGCCATAGCCAGCATTGCCATAAGCTATTCTTGACACCATCGGGGGCATTAGAAATATCACTCCTAACCCCCTCAGCCCTATTCTACGGCTGCTATGCGTTCCACCCGCTCATTCTCGGATGGGAAAATGGAGTCAGATTTGGTACCACCCACCACCTCAGTTTCGGGTTCCTCCGGGAGGTAATGCTACCGGTGTATCATTCATGGAGTGAAGCCATGGTTGGTTTACCAACTTCCGTAAGTGTTTTCAGTGTAGGACTTACATTATATTTATATCACTAACATTCTGCACGGTGCCATGGCCCCTCAGCCTGTCCCCACAACAGTAAGACTCTTTCAGACCAAAGCGGGAACACACGGCAGGAATTTGCAAAATAGCATGTGATATGCCCTTTGCACTCATTTTAGGGGGTTTTCACGGGTCAGATATCATGTTGCATGTCTCTCCGGTCTTGGTGTGTCCGTTTTGCGAGTTTTTCTTTTAGTTTTTAATGTTGAACGTTTTTCTCTTTTGGACTACTCACCACATGGAATACAATAGTTCACCAATGAGTAACACAGGTATGACAAGATATCGATGGCAATTTCACCACTTCAGCTCCAGACACATCTTGAGACCGAACTTGCCGATCAATGTCAACCACATCAGACAATGGCTTGTCTCCAAATGAAACCCGATACGGTAACGTAATTTATGGTGCAACGGCTCTTCACCCAGATGCAGCTCACCATGGCAACCACTGGAAAGCCAAATGTGTATTTGATTATCTACACAAATAATGATGATACCATATTGAAAATCTGTTAAAAAGTACTTTTAAATATGGAGAACCAGAATCTGGAGTTTTTATTTGATAATAAGGAATGATTCTTCTTGTATACTCAGTTTATTCTAAAGTGGCTCAAATATCATCTGGTTAGAATAATGAGTTACGAAAATTAGAAATCCTTGCAAAAATACCACTTTAAGTAAATTGTATGATCTTCTAGGTCTTGCATTTGATGTTTTAAGTTCATTAGGATTTATTTGTAGCTATTTTGGGACTATTGAGACTAAATAAAGGACTCAAGCTAAAAATGTATCTTATAAACAGAAATAGATGATATTTAGTTATAAGATTTATATAATGTTACAATAATTTTTATTATACTTCACTAACATGATCTAAGATCTTATATAGGTTCTCAAGGCAGTAGGTTGAGTTCTGTAAATTTTATTCCCTCAATATTAAAAAGTAATTTAGAGAGAAATACTACCTTCAAGCCTCAACTGAGTAGGCTATATTACTGGGATAAGGTCCAAAGTAGTGCTTTCTAGTCTTCTCATATTCTTAGAGTTATTGAAAAGGTTTGAGTATGTTTAGACAATAGGAGTTAGAAATATTAAACTTCAACTGCAATAATATGATATTTTAACATAGATTTGCTGCTGTTATCTATAGAACCTAGACAACGTATCCAGAATTCTAGAAACTTGGTATCATAAGTTAAGTAGTTGTAAAGAAGAATATTAGAAAGAATCAAATTTATATCTAATCTATATAAATAGATATAAGGTAGAAAAAATGATATATTTTGTAAGTAGTTTCTCTTTTCTCTTTCAGTTACTATAACATGCCAATTGGCTTATAGATTACCAGAAAGCTATATTATTCTAAGTATATTATGCCCAAATAATTACTCTATTAGGTTATAAATGTGCTTCTATTTATATTTGAATTTTTACACAAGCTGTAAAAGTGTAATCTTGTTTAAAACAACTATTCTTAAAACCACTATACCAATAGTTATCTTGCTTATTAATAAATCAAAACTACATATTCTGATTCTCCATATTTAAAAGTACTTTCTAACCAATTTCTATAGTGGTGGCATCATTATTTATGTCAATAATCAAGTATACATTAGGTTTTCCAGTGGTTGCCATGGTGAGCCGCACCCCGGTCATGAGCCGCATCCCTGTAAATTACGTTACACGGTTACCGAAGAACAACAAGATCCCTAATCTTCTACCCTTGGCACCTCGGCATCACAGTTTACTATACCTGCTGTTATTTACCACTTCACCTCGGAAAGTAACATGGACAAGCAAGGGCAGGAGATGGTGGTAAACAAGTTGGAATATTCGACAGGAGAAGGAAATGTGTGAGGGGAAGAAGGTGTTATGATAGAAAGCATTTAAGGAAGCTGGTTCTTCTCTTTATGCTTTTGTCTATGTCCATTCCATTCCAGTCGTCCTCCACTTCATCTTCTATCTCTGTACTCAGTCATTCATTTCTTAGTCTTTTATCTTCTTGATCTTTATTTTCTCTTAAAGGCTATTGCTCATCATATTTGTCTGTACCAATAAAGGTCTTGTGTTGTTCGGGGATCGAGGTTTAGATCCGCTGTGCCCCTCCCATTAACCCTTCATTGCTCGAAATCTGAGAACCTCCTAGCTATGGACTCTGTTATCCGCCGTTTGAGACCTTTTGTGGCTGCCTCTAATGGCGAGGTTGGGTGAATTCTCTACGGGATATCTCGACCGCTAGCTCGGTACCTAGAGCTATCTCAGTGGTTTGTGATACTGCGGAGGAGCGGACCGGGGTTGACGGTTGAGAAGATTATTTAGGATCGGGTGTAATATAGCACCTAGTACCACAGCAAGGGTTAGAGGGGGGATGTATTTGGGAATATATTCTGGAGAATATGAGGTGACAATGTTAAACATGATTGTTTGAAACCACAAAATGCCTCCATCAAACCCGGTATTAGGGCTGGCATTGAATGATGGATCTGCTTCATAGTCAATTCATATCACCATGCGCTTCGGGTAGTGGCTTGCGATACCGTTCCCGGCATTTAAAAGACTGTCGACGGCGAAAGATACTAGAATCTTAGGAGAGTGATATCACTTATGGCAACAACTACTAACGGATTCTGAGTGGTAATGGGTTCCAAGGGTTTATTAACCATTTTTGTACTAATTTTTGCCAACCCACTGCTGGCCCAGCCCTGTGGGGGACATAGCAATTTCGACAGGATATAATTCTCTCTAGTCTTAGTCGGATCAAGATTCACGATATTTATTGGCTCTTACATGGTGGATGTGTACCTTATCGGGAAGAAGAAACAAACCTCCCCCAAAAATCCAGTGTTTCCAAGCGTCCGGTCCGTCCATTCTTAGCTTCGGAAGGGACGGATGCCGGTTTCTGGGTTTTCACTCTGCCCTGGACGGAGGACCGTCCTGTAGTCCATCCTAACCTCTAGCTGGGACGGCGGGGCGGGCCCTATAAGTTGTTTACCTGCAAATGGCCCGGCAGATGAGAGCCCGAAGATTCCGTTTGTATTAAAACGTCCCGGCCCGGGCGTCAACCCCTTGGACGGCCGTCTTTATCAAAGACAGACGCTACGCCCTGCCGTCCCTACCCACCCTGCCGAAACTTGGCCCCTGCTCTCATGCGAGGTGGTCGTGCTATAAGGAATTCCATTGCAAGCCTTTCTATAAGGACCAAAAACCCTTATACATTTGGTGTTCTTTATGGCGAGTTCCGACTCTATCTTCAAAGATCTGAAACAATCCTGGGAGCGGTGCTGGAATCAAAAAGCAAGAAACTGATTCATCTCACGGGCGTCACCACCAAACCCTGGAGGCTTTTATCTCTAAGGCGGCCTTATGCAACTCTGGAAAACCCGTAATTTAATCAGGGCCCGCAGGGTAATCAGACTGCCCATAGGTGTACTCTCCGGCTAGGCCAGGTCAAGGTGAGAGTGGCCTGCGCTTTGTGCACCCCCGGCAGTTCCCGCAGGCTTCCGGTATCAGCGGAAAGGTAAACAAACATTTTGACCATACATAGGAGATATCTAAAGATGCTTGCGGATACCTTTAGATGACAGTAGATATTCGATGACACCCACAGATATCCCGCAGATATCCGAGTTTCCCTCCATATATCTGTAACTCACTTGAGACTCTTTCAGATATCTTCAAATACGTGTGGGTGCCTCTGGAAACCCACGGATATCACCAGATATCGGTAAATATCCTCCCCCACAGACGTAGTATGTAAAACCACCTTCGGCTGACGCGGACGCGCAACGTGCCGGGAATAAGAAGACATTGAAAGTTCAAAGCGCTGAGGCGGGGGGGGGGGGGGGCGATGCTCGTCAACTTCATATAACTGGATTTAATCCTAAGATGCATGGTAGCTAAATCACTTGCACGTCAACAGCCATCACTTGATTATCAAGATGTTTTCTTCTACCACCTTTGAATCGTTAAGGGCCTCAAATTCCTCATAGCCTTCCTCCTCAGGTCTTCCAGATGATGTATTTCCCGGAGCGCATTTCATCTAAATAATTCCGCATCGAAAACCACTTCTCCCCGTTTTTATCCCCGCGATCCCGTTAGCCGCGACTATTAAGGCGAGAATATGAACTTACACCCGCGGTCTGCACCAAAACCTGCACCCGGTGGTCATTCATCCCCACACCCGTAAGCAATAATGGGGGTAATATACCGCTTATTATAGTAGCTTTCTTGCAGAAATATTTAAGGAGTATCATATACCGATGTTCCGTTTATCCTATGTCAATGCGCATCCATGGCCGGAAAATCCCAGTTTGGCCAATCATGTTTGATCACTCGGAAGCATGGAGATATCCACATGCTAGCCACGCCCAGCCAGATGAGCCCCAGAAGCCAGAACACAGCCGGCTGTGCGGCCAGGCCGGCCTCCAGTAAATCTCAAGCCTGCGGGATCAGGCCCAAAACTTGGCCTTATTTGCCGCTTGAGAACACTGGTCTCTTGGTCTCTAAGCGGTCAGTGCAGAACCTGGATTTTTGCGACCTAAGCTGTGCTGATATATATCCAGTATTCTGCAGTTTCTCATACAAAACTTAGGGCCCGTTTACCTACAGACGGCCGTTTAGATCATCTTAACGGTGGCAACCGTCAAGGGGCTCTTAACGGTCGGTAGCGTTAGGGGCTGAATTCTCATTCTGTGTTTACCTAACGCACCGTCTACCATACTGAAACCCCTGCCGCACCGTCAGCGGGTAAAATCCAAAATCTTGCAAAACACCAGGTGAAGGCTCTAGGCTTACAACTCCCAACCTCCTCTCCCATCCAACCATTTCCGACCGATTAAAACAGTGGACCCAACTTATATCCTCTACATGCCATCTACAATGACTCTCCAAGAGTCCTTCCACCTATTCTAGTGACTCTTTTTTGGTTGTTTTCACACTATAGCTTAAATCTCTCATGGTGCCATGCAAAAAAAAAACTGAATTGGAGTCGGCAATGGTTTCAATTCTGATATATTTATCCTAGAGCCAGTGGAGCAAAGAAAGCATCAGATTTTCAGTGGTGGTATGGCCATTCTGTGCATCACAGGTCCCGGGCATAGTGACAATGTATCAATTTTTGAGGCTGACGGTGTTGCTACCGCACCTCTGGAGCACCTTCTCGTTTTGACTATTAAGCACCCAAAATTCCTGACCGTTGAAAATTTGGTAAACGCATTTGGCACCATCAGTTGCAACACGACCCTGAGCTAACGGTACCGTCAGAGCCCACCCTACAAATTTCTGTGACGGAACTGTTACGTAGACGGGCCCTTAGTAGCTTAGATGTCGGACATGTTGTAAATCACCGGCACTCCAACTAACCCCTTGCCTATCTATTGAGATTGGAAGGACCGGAGACTTCCCCGGAGTTGTCTAAAGTTTTGTAATGCTTAGAAGCGAGTTGATAAGCAAGATGGAAGGTTCTGGAGGTTATTTCAGATGAGTGTATGATAGATTGATATTGTAGAGGAGGCAAGAGGAAAAGTGGTTGGTCAACAAAGCGGGGTAGAGCGAAGTCTCTAGAATTATGAAGAAGTCAAAAGAGAGGTAACAGAAAGGAAAAGGCAGGGTCATGTGTATGACAAAGGAGAGTGATCTGGACGGAAGAAGTGCTCATACGGATGTATATAAAGCCTGGTGTTTGAGAGGCAGAAGAAAAAATAGAGCAGCCATTGGAGAGAAAGTCAGAATCAGGTTACGGCCGGCAGTAGGAAGGATGAAAGCTTCTAGTGCGCAGAAGTGAGAATATACGATATCTATTCATTTTAGGACAAAGATATTTCTCAGCAAATATGGGCACAAAATTTGAATGGAATTGATTGAAGGTTCTGTCAAAACTTTATCTCGTTAGTGGGGCAATGTTAAAAGGGGATGCGATCGTTTTGTCTTGGGGGGCAAAAGCCTTGGGGTCCCATGGTGGTTAAGAGGGAGTAGTGCAGGTTTTTTCTATTATAATATTATCTTCTTAAAGAGCAGTGTTCGCAACGGGGCAGTCCGTCCGGTCATTTTCTCAACATTCCCGACAGGTAGGAATGAAGGACCAGGACGGACTGCATTGTGTCGTCCCGTTCGGTCTTTTCCTAAACTTGCCCGACACATAAGAGTAAAGGACCATCCACCGACAGTTCCCTGCCGTCACCCACAGTCACCCACCGTCCCCTGCCGTCCCTTAAACCCCCAGCCCTTCCCCACCGTCCCCCACCGTCCCCCACCGTCCCCTACGATCCCCGGTGGTCCTATGCAGTCACCTGCCGTCCCCAACCAAAAGTTGCCTCATATCGTGGGGTTCATCGTCCTTCCTCATGACGGCCGTCCTAGGAGTTCAAGGGCGAGGACGGACTATATGTTGCCGTCCCGTCCCGGGCTCTTGGCAGTCCCTCCGTCGGGCTCTACGGGGGCCCCGGGCGGTTGAGAACACTGTTAAGGAGTTTTGTTTGTGATTGGTGGAGTAGCTGTTGGGCTCCCCGTCGCTACCTCTTACTTTCAACTTATAACTGAGAAGTTAGTCGAGTAAAGACTGCTGAAATTCGCTGAGTTTATCCAGGTTGCCATAATTCCCGTCCTGTTAGGCCGGGATTGGGTAAATCTTGGTAGGGTATCCATCAGATATTTTGGAGTCTTAGAATGTAGAACTGAGCAAGGCCTACGAGGAAAGCCGGCGGAAAATCTGGAAGCAGGGGCAGGCCATGGGAGGCTAGTGGCTAACTCGGATTGTATTTTAGAGTTCATGATAGTTGCTGGAGTGTACTTGAGTGAATTCCCGTGATTAGGAGTGGTAAAGGTGCGAATACATGGAGTCTATCGGAGGCGCATGACAGGATATCCTATTAAACATGAACTAGTTTCTGGGTGAAAGAGGAAAGGAGCAATACAGAATAAATTGCGAAAAGAAAGCAAAAAGAACCCAAGGGGTCCCCACACTTCAAACTTCCTCTGTGGTAAATTTCAATCGCTTGCCAATCATGGCCACTAGTTTGTCATTCTTCCTAGTCCCGCACGGCCCAGAATTATTTGCGTAGATTTCTACGGTTTCCTATGCCGGTGGGGACTGGTAGCCTGCTGCTATTAGCCCTAACCCAGCCCGATTACCGGCGATACGATGGATCACTTGGCCGGCCTGTTGTCCCTGCGGAAGACTACTGCCCTCCGCAAATAACGGACAGCACGATGAGCAAATTGCGGCTGCGTATCCACTGAGGTTTCTGGTGGCGTCTGCTGCGCGCGCGGCCTCATCAACTGTGAATCATCGCACTCTCTTTGTAATCGCAGCAGCTCATCCAGGTTGTTGGCACATGACCGGGTGTGTGGATGGTTTGGTCCAAGAGTCTTCTCGCACCCTTCCAGTGCACGCCGATTCATCGTCTCTGATTCACTGTACTTTCCCTGGCGTTGCAGCGTAAGAGCCAGGTTGCTGGCACTTGTTAGGGTGTATGGATGGTCAGGTCCTAGAATCTTCTCGCGCCCCTCCAGCGCACGCCGATTCATCATCTCTGATTCATCGTACTTTCTTTGGTAATGCAGTATGGCAGCTAGGTTATTGATACTTGTTAGGGTGTTGGGATGCTCTGGTCCAAGAATCGTCTCACACTTCTGCAGTGCGCGCCGACTCATCGCCTCTGATTCCTTGTGCTTTCCTTGGCATTGAAGAACGGTAGCCAGGTTGCTGACGCTCGACTGGGTATCTGGGTGGTCTGGTCCGAGAATCTTCTCACGCCCCTCCAGTGCACGCCGAATCACCGCTTCTGATTCACTGTACCTTCCTTGGCATTGCAGCATGAGAGCTAGGTTATTGACACTTGATAGGGTGTCTGGGTGGTCGAGTCCAAGAAGTTTCTCGCGCCCCTCCAGTGCCCGCCTGCTCATCACATCTCCTTCGGTGTACTTTCCCTGGTATCTTAGCGACCCAGCCAGGTAGTGGATGGCTTCCAGCACGAGAGGATTATCAGGGCCTAATGATCCCTCTAAATCCTCTAATAAATTCCGAAATATCTTCTCAGCGACTTTTGGTTTCCCCCGATGCATGCTTACCGCCCCCAGGAGTATAATTCTCGTCGGACCTTTCTCATCCCAGCGATACTCTTTGCCCTCTTCTCGAAGTGCGATACATCGACGTAATTGGATTTCTGCGTCATTATAGGAACCCATATCTAGAAAGCACTGCCCTAGGCGAAAACGAAGCTCTTCAGCAATAGGATCCGTTGAACCTTTCGTTACAGCGAGTACATGTGGAATGTATTCAGAACCAACACATCTCCAATTTTTCCCATCATTAGGGAACAACCTTGAGACCACTGTCAGAGCGGCGGCACTCCATCGGTTCGACTCTTCCGTTGGTAAATACACCTGTAAAGACAATTGGACCAAACGATGCAGCTCGTAAAATGGTTTGTCCTCACATTTGACAGTTGTAACGAGAGAAAATCCCAATAATTTTCCCATGGCCTGGTGAAACCCAATTGGATCATCCATCCCTTTCAAACCACACTGGATCAATAGCTCTTCGGGTATGTTCTGACGATCGAGGAAGGAAATTAGACGCAGGAGATCGGCCGCTAGGGGCATCTGCAGTGTGATTCGGGTAAAGGTGATAAAGTACGTAGCGAGGATGCTTTCAGTCATATCCGCCTCTCGTTGGATATCACAAAATGGTTGTGAAAGCAGCCTCTTCGCATGTTCGTCGCTTCTCCGGAAAATGGTCCAGTAAGTGGAAGGTAGTGTCTGGGTTTCGGTCATGAAGGCAGCTGCACCAACGATAGCTAGCGGGATGTGATGTACGGAGTCCAGGACCACTGCAACAGCCGCTTTTTCTTCATCCCTTAAACTACTCCAGCCACCAAAGCGTTTTGAAAACAACGCTTGGGCTTCACCCCCCTCCATTTTTCCGACATCGATCCTTTCGCAATCCTGCCACGATGCAACACGGAGAGATCTGGTTGTAAATATTAGAGTACCCCTTTGGCCTTGTGGTAAAAATTTAGAGATAGGACCGCTATTGCCAATAAAGTCTTCCTCGTTGTCGGCGTTGTCAATAACCAGTATCCAATCACCACTGTCTGGACCCTCGAACCACCTCTTTATACTCGATAGGAATTGCTCTTGGTCCGTCTCGGTTGTGGGTAGAGATATTCGAACATGTTGCGCAATAGCCCTGAAGCCCTCAATAAACTTTGATACCCCACTCCCCTGCACCCAGAAAACATCACAATCAGCCTCGCTTGCGCACTGATAAACATATTCGAGGGCAATCTGAGTTTTTCTAATCAAAGTTAGTAAACCCCCGAAGCAATAATACTGAATATATACCCTGATCCGCCTAATCCATGGAGCGCGATCCGATGGTGACAGTTACCCTCGGAAAGCCTCTTTATCGACTCGATGAGACGCTTACGGCCAGTGAACTTGCTGTTTCTGCGATAGGGAATTATCCGATACGGCCCAGATGCTTCTCCTGGTTTCGATGGCACATTAGATCTCTACCGGAAATATCTCGGGAAAGTTGTTAATACCTTCGCCCCCAGCTCTAAAGACGCACCCTTGATATATTTGTCCGAGGTTGGTAATGTTGCTTAGGTTTCCCGTGTTTACATTATTATTGATATCATGGCTACCGGAAATGTTATGGTCCCCGGAATTCCCGCTAAAGTCTCCGCTGATATCGGCTTGCATCTTTCTGCGAGGATTGTCATGTGGACTCTGGTTATTTTTAAAACGACCGATACCAAAGGGAAGGGAACCCACTGATCCATCAAGTGCTCTAGTATTTAACTCCGTATAGGGACGTTTTTAATGGTCCGGTAGGAAAGCGATGAGATGCCGCTCGCTTATCTAAAACGAGAGAGGTAGGCTATTTGTCGCCAATCGCGGTATGGGAGTTCAAAATCCTTTCGCAAGCTCTGGAAGGAAAAAAAGGCGAGGGTACTGGTAGAAAGACCCAACCCTGGATATCGGGATGAATGATTCTGTAGTTTGGAGGTAGCTTTGGGTCGTAATCCTCGAGCTATAGGAATTCAGCGAAGCCGAAACATCTGGCGAATGGACCCTGATTATGATAGGTACAAGTATTAAAGCGATGGCGTCTCGCTGCAGTCACGAAGGTACGGGTTCAGCTCCAGAAATATGAAGTCCAACCCTATCCGTCCAGGCTGAGAAAACGCCTGAACGAACCAAACAATAGGTATTGTAACCCTAGGGCTAGGGAATGTGCCCGTAACCGGTTAGACATTGGTTGCAGGTGCACGTCGGGTTATGCCGTGTGATACATGATATGATGAGTTAACGGCCCCCCCACAGCAAAGGGACCTCCTGCACCCTGCGGTCGCCGTGCGTTCAAGGTATCATAGTTCCAGGAGGCCCATGGAAACCAGCCGACCCTACCGGTAGGTCAGCAAGCACAAGCGAAGCGGGGTGGGCGTATGTGCGGGAATTCCCGATGGAAGTGGGGCAAGTGATATCGAAGGTCGCACAAGGCTGGCCCAACAAGGGTAGCGAATCGCGTGTGGCAACACAAACCATACCACAAGTACCGGCACCGGTAAACCCCTGCTCCCCCTCCTGTCGCAGGCAGAATTCCGCGCGCCTTAATTTTCATAGCGCGAGGTTCAATTACGGTACGGTATCCCAGCGGTATGGCAAGAACAACTCTTGTTTCCTGCAGTATTCCTGCCAGAGGTCCTCCATGCCATCGCCCCAGAATTCCCAGGCTTACGCAGGCCAGTCTTCTACCATCCCGGCATAACACTGCAATCCCCCCACACCCCCCACACCCCCCACACCCCCCGGACTACCAGTGATCCCAAAGCCCTCCACCCAGATGCACATATCATTACTCGAGCACTAAGTCAATGGTGGAGCCGTGGATGTGATACAGAAACTTAAAGGAGTGTCAGGTGCATCCATTCCTACAGGATACATATTCCGTGGGGGTTACATTGGGTTGATATATAGCTTAAATGTCGCAACATAGGCACCATTGGTGGAAAGCTTGTGCGGTGGTCAACTTTTTTAGAAGCCATCATATCAACTACTCGTACAACCGGTCGATGCGACACGTTTACCACCCACCACTATACCAGTGTGCGGAGACCAAACTTACGGGAGTGCCGTACTCGTACACCTCCACCCCCAATTTAGGTTAGCCACAGCTCTCTACACTGAGTTTTCCTTCGGATTCAGCCCCACCGGATCTCTCCCGTCATGTCAGTCCCTGGGGGCGGCCATGCTGAAGCGCTGGCTCCCCTGCACCTATTATGTTCGCAAGATGGGGCCCATAAGATGTCGCATCGCAAAAGTTCATTCGATACTCTAGGCAAATCTCGCGGGACGGGGAAAACCGTAGCTAATTAAGCCGTGCAAGCAGCCCTAATTAGCCATGCGGAGTATGATATGAGTGCGGAGACGCATGTTTGGTGGGAGGGTCTCAGTGCAAGCGGGGCTGTGCATTCGGTAGCCATGTGATTACTGTCTATGATACATCGATTATGGGGGGGGGGGGGGTCTGACATCGTGGCATAGGGCTAGGGGTTGAATGATTTACGTGTCGACTCCAACTGCTCCACGGAGCCGCACTGTTATGTTGGTCGCATGTTTTGATATGCCGGTAGAGAGCCTCCGCGACCCGTGCCCAGTGAACTATAATATGATGCGGTGACACTATTATACTGCAAGGTTGAGTGACACTACTAAAAACACTGTACTGAACTGATAAGCCTACAAGCAATCCCCGGATTCCGGACTATATTAGCCACCAACTCTGACAGCTGCGGAAACCCACTGCCCATAGGCATTGATGTTGATACCATCAAATTAGCATCGTTTTTCTCTACACTAACTACCAGGCGCAGGGAAGAAAGGCTACCACGATGAGCAGAGATTCAAGAGCTTGTCGCGAGGTCCTAACCTTGTCCAAGCAGAGAATTTTATACTGAACTCGGGTATAGTTGCACCATAGTGCAATTGATCCCTTGCATGGAGAACCTCGCTATTACGAATATATCCTCTGGGAGTATACCCCCCTACTCGCATACAAATGCTTCTCCTTATCGGGAATTTTCATTCAAAACCTCTCCCCAACGACCGAAAATTCCTAAATGGTTGGCTTTTGTTTCAGTGAGGCGCTAGTACTCTGTTCACCGGATCTGAAACCCTCTGTCATTTCGGGATCAAAAGGCAAGAAACTGATTTTTCTTAGAGGCATCGCCACCCAACACTGGAGACTTATACTCAGCAGAGGTGTTTATGCAACACGTGTAAGTTTGTAGCCGGGGAATATCTACATGAAACTACGCTAATCAAGTGAGCTAGAGAGCAGATACCACTACAGCCATGATTCCAATAACACCCATTTGGGTAGTGTTGTGCATTCGGCAGGGACCATCCACTCCACTCCTTGGCAGGGCGGATTACTTCCCGGGACAAGTTGACTACTAGTAATCTTGAAAAGATGAGTTCAGAAACTGGTTTTCACGACCTAAGCTGCATTAATACATAGCTAGTCCCTTGAGATTACCAATACGAAACATAATCACTTGGGTGCAGGAGAAAAAAAAAAAAAATTGGCAACAGCGGGGGAGAAAGCTTGGATAGAATCAATCAAATATTTGGTTAACCAATTTACTGTTTTGTTGGTACAGTGCTGTTAAAAGGGGGGATTCGGTCTTTTTGTTCCAGAGCCGAAGAGTTCCATTGTTGATAGGAGGGAGTGGAGTTGATTCTTGTTTATCGTACTTTCTTGAAATTTGTCGTGGTTATTGTGGTAGCTCTGTGCATGCGAGTGAAGAAAACACTGGGACAACCGGAATTGTTGGAAATCACGGTTACTCACTCCCACAGCCATGCAGTAGTAGTATACCTCGGTGGTCTGCATGGGTATTTCACACCAGTGGAAATTTGCCCTACTCGTGGTTTGTAGCCCTATTTCACATCGGGTTCCGGAATCCAGGAGGAATGGGGTGCCAGATAGCATGATCCTAGTCCATAGTGTTCGCGAATCTTCGGTGGTGCTGGCTAAATGGAATAGCTTCTGTTAGGGAGATCAGGACCTCGGAGGATGGGAGAGGTACTGGAATACCGGTAATCTTGGACTCATAGGGAGGGGTAGAGAAGGGTTCTGAAGCTAGTATACATATAGATGGATTCTCAAGTTACCCTAGAACTGATCGTTCCATATAAATCCCCTCTTTCCCCCATAGATAAAACGGTGTGAACAAGTGACGAATATCAAGAAATCCTATTCCTCTATTCAACTTTATTCCCCCCAATCCCTTCCCTAATGTCTTAGCTTGGGCATCTTGCAAAGTAATTACGCCCAAAATTATGCGCTTCTGACACCTTATATCGGCCAGGAGTTTGGCGTGGAGGTGAAGATAATTTTCATCCACGGGCCTATTGCTCCCCCCCCCCTTCTCTCCTCTTGTTCGGGGAGTATGGATTCTATACTCTCTGCCGGCTATTTCAACTGAGATGGCAACTTGAGGATCTTCCCCCTTCCACACAAAAGAAATGCGCTCTAGAGCGGTGTGGAGAGGGTGATCTCAATTCCAACAGCTATAGATTGGGACATGTATTAATAAGAACTTTCTAAAATCTATGTGTGTAATTCCGAGAGATAATGGAACCTTTCTATTTTTCTTTGGGAGCTGTGAATACACTGAGTACCGGTGTTTTTTGGTGGTGGAATGCCATTGTGGCCCGATTTCCTTCACTCCTGTGTGGCGGCTATCTCCCCTGTTTTCTAACTTGGATCTGACAAGCCAGTACCATAAAAGCTCCTGGAATTCGCTGAGTCTGTCCAAGGTTGCGTTAGTTCACGTCCAACCACAATTTATTTACAGGGCTCAAAATCCCGAGCACAATGACCTCCCATAGGAGCGAGATCAAGACACCAAGGTATAGATATGGGGAATTTCATCAGTTTTCTACGGTGTATTCTATCCCTCTAACCTAAAACAGACGACAAGCCATCGGGCACCTCCTTTCAACACTAGTAAGAATTTCTATCACCAGTATTCTTTCGATCCCTCATATCATATCGTCCTTGCTTCTCTCTCAACTCCACAATCATGCCCCCTCCAACTCCGGTATGCTGTTCTATCTAACTTGTTATTCAAGCCATATTCTCCATTCTTGCCGCCCATGCTCAACTGTCCTACCAGCAAAGCTGGAATATGTTAAGATGGGGGCAGGGATACCGGATACATGCTCTAGATGCTTCGTAGTCCGTTCAACCTTACTGTGCTCCACTCTCTAGCTTCTATTCATCCCTCAGTTTAGCAAGTTGACAACGGAGAGTATATTGCAGATAGTTTCCTCTCCTTTCTGGCTGCCTCCCCTCGTATTGTGCCGTGGGGCCTCGGGCCCATTACCACAGAATACGCTCTTGTCTCCTCTCCATAGCCTTTCACATGCTCGCCACTCCTCCACCCCCCCCGGCTGTCTTCCACCCCCTCAGTCCCTTATCGTCACCGGTCTTGCCGATGCTCTCTAGGAAGGGCGACACAGTCATAGCCAAACCCCACAGTCTATCACATAATTCACCCTACTATGGACGGCGCTCCACCACTCCATCTATCCCGGTTCTCTCCGGAGCCCCTTGCTATCCCTGCAGGGCCCCCGGGCGGTTAGGAGCACTAACGACTACTCCCGAAAGTGTGGGAAATCATACTCAGTAACTCGGAACCTATCCGGTATTTGCTGTTGGAAAATGTGGCTTCTCAAGATTCGATTACAAGTTGGTTACCGCATCGGATTCATTTTGTATATGGATACCGAGCTGGATGGTCTGAACCTGTTACGGAACTGGCAGGTATGGCATAGGACACGTTGTTCAAAGTGACTGCTAACCTCATGTACTATATTAGTACTCCTTTCTTGTAGGACATGGGAGGAAGATCAATCTCTTTTTTCTTCTCTCCAGATTTAATTATTTACATTTGCAATAAGGTCAGTAACGCACCACCATCGATGATATCCTCACCCCCCACCTAGCTACCCCTGTGGGGACCGCTTCATTCATAATTCTATTAACCTCCTAATGAATCCCACAGTAGTGAGCTTTTTTCCTATCCGAGTTTTGTGGAGCCCGCCGCCGGCCAACTCAGAGTGGTTTTAGATCATGGATGTTACATGTGTTTCTTTCACAGAAGCTTAGTATGCAAGCCAGAACCTTGTGGGTTCTACGGGCTCGGAAGTGCCCTAGCCAAGTACCTTCTTACCCTCTAGTGCGTGCTGGGAGATGGTTTCAAATTCACTACAATTTACTCTATTGAAACAAGATACCCAGCTTGTTTACATTCCACAGGGTTGTGTCATTATAGGATCTAAGAACATTCTAATGCCCCTCCACTTTTTGGTTATTTCACACCCTTCCTCGACTTTGTATCTCGGAGGGCCCTGTGACTTGCTGTGTTTTACTGTAGTAACGTACAGGGAAACTGTCCATCCGGAATACGTACTCGGTGGGTTTGGGAATTACACCCCGATTTCTGACCCGTCGCTGCCCCCCACCCTTTAACCCACTTAAACCATGGGCGAACAGACAACTTCAGATAAACAAGTAAGATTAAACTCCACATTCCTGATTCTTTCATCCGCTCTTCCATCCTCTTCACCCGTTCTCTTCCTTTTCCTTTTCTCCTCTTTCTGCTACTCCTCGCTACTTCTCATGCTTTTCCAATACCCCTTCCGTCCCCCCACCACCTCTGACTTCCGGGCTTCCACCCTTTCTTCCACATCCTTTCCACAAGGTAATCAGCTGCTTCGGATTCACCGGTAAATAGCTCCTGAATCTGCCATCACGCAAATGAGGAAGAAAAAAAAAGAGGAAAGAATAAGTTTCAACCTCAGGAGACACAAGCTAGATCTGTGTGATAGTAACGGGGGATTGAGTAACGATGCTTCGCAATACTTTGCACAACCCGCGGTGCGGGCGGACAGCGGGTAGTATCATAGTGATTCATTGTCAATCCGATCAAAGCGAGGATATGGCATCAGATGAGACAGAAGTACTCCGGGTTCTAATCATGTCTTAGAATGTAGGGCAACATTGGGCCTAAGGGGTAGGCGAGGTATAGGGCTAGTGGGTAACTCTGATTGTACTGTGGCATTTAAGATATGATACCTGGTGGAATGGGAAAGAACGAGTGACCTCTCATGATTCCAGGTAGTAATGAATTAACAAGAAATTATCGCGTGGTTAAGCATGAAATGATGTATGAAAGTAGTAGAAAAGAAAGGACAAAGAGAAGGTGAAAATGAAAAACACTTCCCTGCTAGACCTCAACAATGCGCCCCTCACAGCCTCTATCTTGTTCGTCATTCTTGCTACTCCCCCCGAGGTGTAGCATCGCCCCCTCTTGGTTTCCTGGGGTTTCCCGCCCCGGTATGAACTAGTAGCCCACTCCTGTCGCCTCTAGCGCAGACAAACTGCCTGCAGTATGGTAAATCACTTCGAGCACCTCTTGCGCTTGCCGAGAACCGCCGTGCTCCGTGAACGGCGGAGGGTGGGGGTTGCGGAAGGCTGTCGCGTATTGGCCAGATTTCTTGGAAGCTCACGCGGCGGAGATCGCCTGATTGTCTCTGAATTTCCACGCTCTCCTCGGAGTCGCAGCACAGAAGCCAGATTGTTGGCGATTGATCGGGTCTCAGGATGAGTGGGTCCGAGAATCTTCTCTTGTCCCACCTGTGCATGCCGATGCATCGCCCCAGATTCATCGTACTTGCCTTGGTATTGGAGCGTAATAGCATGGTTTCCGACACTTATCAGGGTGTCTGGGTGGTCTGGTCCAAGAATCTTCTCGCGCCCCTCTAGTGCACGCCGATGCATCGTCTCCGATTCATTGTACTTTCCTTGGTCTCGGAGAATGGAAGCCATGTTGCTAACACTTGTTAAGGTGTGCGGGTGGTCCGGTCCAAGAATCTTTTCATACCCCTCAAGTGCACGCCGGTTGATCGTCTCTGATTCG
>LN891090.1:233892-251076 GCA_900010015.1 Tuber aestivum
CCTAACCGAGCTGTATGAGGTACGGGGGTTCAGGGGGTTCAGGCTCAGGGTTCAGAGGTTCAGGAGGACGCGAAGTAGAATAAGAGGTGTAATTCCTAGGTACAGGTGTCCAAATTATATCCAAGTTTATTTATCCTAGTTGCGCCAAAACATAGCTTATGATCTAGCTAACATTCCTCATAGCCCATAAATCATAAAAAAAAATCACAACCATGTCAAAACATCCCGCAACCCTCCCCCCAAACATAAATCCCAAAAATCACTACCAACAGGCTTATGGGCGCTTGTGCCGCAAGTGACACCATGGATTAACGTGTCTTCCTGTCTCGCAATCCTTTCCATCACTTACACCACTATTAGCAATTTCATCTTGCACATACTCAAGAAATGAAATATACAATCTGTCCCAACACCGAGTGGTGCTCCTCCAAAGACCCGAAATATCAACAAACGTGCTATCACAAAAACAACAGTGGGGTCCATTAACCAACTCATAGCTCCTCGCCCAAGCCAACACAAGGAACACCCATTCCGCCAAATCCATGTCTCCAAACTGTCCATACATCCGCGTCCAGTACAAATCCATACACCAATCTAAACAGGATGGGGCATTGCCGAAGTGCACATGGAAGGCCTTGATCAATGACTGTCTGTCCAGCTGCCTTCCTCGTTTCGCAATCGTAGCACTGCAACTAGGGATGTTGTCATGCCGGGAGGTAGAAAGAACCATTTACTGACCGCACCTTTGACGCTGGGTAATCGACAGTATCCGTGTTCGTGAGCAGTCTTGCATCTCCCACACCTCCAACTGCCCTTCTTAACCACCAACTGTCCATTCCTCTCAATCAGCATAGTGCCGTCAAACGGGTTTCCAGCCACCACCAATTCTCTATCTACAGCTACCACATTCCTTGGGATACGAAGTCCTAGCCACTAATGTTTCCTCCACCATGTCCGCCAAGCCCCAACCATGCTATCCCTAAACAAAGTGTTGGCAGTGGGCCGGTCACTGAGGTATCTCGCAGTCATACTCCAATAGTCCCCGTCATCCTTCCCAGCACAGTCATCATGACCAACCAGGCCGGTACCACTGCGAATTCTTATCAGCACGTATGCATCCAGCCTAGTGAGGCCTTGTAGGTGTCGCGGCGCTGCAGGTCCCCGTTCATAGTGCCCGTGACCTTGAGTAACATGCCATGTGGTCCACTCGCCTTGTCGTAGTTCTCTTTCCAGTGCTCCATGCCCAATACCAAAGCTAACACCCTCCTAGTCTCAGGTCCGTAGTTCATGGCGTACGCATTCTTTGGCCCATAGATCGACAGCCTCATTCCCGACCACCCCGGTATGCCCAGCAACCCATTCAAAGGAAACCCTACCACATCCGTTCAGTAGTGGGGTGAAGACTTTCCACATTTCGGCTGAGTCACCTTCAGGAAACATTCCTTGAATCAGCATCAATGCAGGAACATAGTCCAAAAATATGTGAGTGTCTTCAAGGGGGTGGACTTCCTTTAGATATCTCAAAGCCCCTACTACCGCAAACAACTCACACTCCACAATGCTCCAAGAGGGAGGCACTGCCTGCCCCATCACTCAGACACCCCCTTGGTGGTACACAGTCCATGCCACCCCCGCCTTACCAGAGTGCTTGGAACCATTTGCGTAAAGCACCAGACCAGGAGAGTTCAGCAATCTCTGGATTCGTGCGTTATACCTGGAGGTGACTACCTCCTTGCCCTTACCAATAGTAACTGCTGGACGGGCCCAGAGCTCCACCTCAGATGTCTGCCATTGTGCAACCATGCCCTCCTCCTTCTATCCCAACCTGATGTGTCCAACCCATGGATGGCTGTCGCAGTACCCCAGGTTTATGAATCGGCTGTAACATCGGCGTTGTAAGTACCGGCCTTGCATGTGTACTGGCGGCACACCAAACTCAGCCAACAGGATGTTGTTCCCTAGCTTGAAGGGGGCAGGGAACACGGAGCAGAGGCATTGATTAACATGGACCTGAATTTCGTTTCACATACGACCCCCTGTTGGTTACAAATTCAAGTCTATAGTAGACGGTCAGGAGGTATGCTGCTTGCACCAAACGGTAAGTGTCCCATGCCCCAATGCCACCCACACCATCATATCTCTGCCCTAATGCCCTAATCCTTCTCCTTACCTCCAACCCCCTCTCCAACCAATACTTGATATGGGCCGAAAAAGTAAGAAAAACATTAAACCTGTCCCCGAGTACCCTGAGGTCCTCCGATGGCTCAACCAATTCCCCTTTCAACTCCAACCCACTCCAAGCCCTATCTCCAAACCCAATCTATTGAGTCTTCAGGGCACTGAACCCCATCCCCCTAGTTCTAGCCACCTGGTCAAGGTCGAGGAACAGATCACTAGCATGTCCCTGGGCTCCACGTTCGCTCAGCGTAGCCATAAGAATTACCCTATCATCCACATACGATACCACCACATGTCGCACTCTGGGAGCCTACCGCATCCGACGAGTAAAAATATCGGCCACAGAAGGGCCAAAGAGGAATGGAGACAGGGGGGATCCTTGCGGGATGCCTTTGTTCGTGTAGTATCGCTTAGATATTCGTTCATTAAACTGAAACCGGACTACTCTATTAGCGCACCATCGGCGTACCCAACTGCACAGCACCAGGGTGTATCCTCTAGCCATCAAAAAATTGGAAAGGAGGTCAACATCAATGTTATCAAATCCTCCTTCGATGTCAACTGACAACCTCATCCTGTGGTATCCCTCGTTATGTTTTCGGAATTCAAAAATGACTGCCATGGCATCCTGCACCCCCCTTTTCCGTCATGACCCAAACTGTGTTTCGCCAAGCTCCAAACACTGTGCCAGCCTGATGAGCATCACCCTCTCGGCTATCTTGGCCACTACAGGCAACAGAGGTATCATTCTCCAGGCCTTGACCACATCGTACCCTGGTTTGCCCACCTTGGGGATCAGTACCACCTCTGCCTCATACCAGTCCGGAACATCATGCTTCAGGCCATGATCTAACAGGTGTCTCAGGCTGTCCGGCCGCCTCTTCATCCAGTATCTCAGAAAAGGGTACCCCATATCGTCAAAGACAGGTACTGTATTCGTTGGTGACCGAGCCAGTGCTAGTTCCATTTTGCTGGCCCTACCGATATCGACATTGGGAGGCGCCCAAGCTTGACGATTACCGGGATCCAATTGGGCTGCAATGTTGTCTGCCATATCCCCATATGTGGTTGCCCAGCTCCCATCAGCGAGCTCCATAGTGGGTAAGGTCCTTCTCGCATCCAGACACTGGACAAGCTTAAACACCCCTGGATGTTCAGCCTGACTCAACCAGTCCCGAATGTACTCGAATCGTGCCCGCGCAATCAATGTCCTGTAAACGCACCTGGCAAGCCAGTAATCAGCACCATACAAGGAGTCTTTCCTACCATATTTGCGCAGTCGTCGGACATTTTTCCGCATCCGCTCCAGCTTCAGAGTCCACCATTTGCAGGGTATTCTGCGAGCTGGTGGTCTGGGCAATTCATTGACTATTCCTCTCACCGTATCCCACAGGCTGGCATCCGGCACATCTCGCAGTGTGTCTAACCTCGATCCGACCTTCTCCCAGCACACCTTCCTCCATGACGGCCGTGTTCGAATCATGTCTGTAGGCGCAGTGACGTCTAATCCGACTAGCTATGCCGTGTGTTCACATCCCAGAGCATCGCTATATTGATGGCGGATTGAGTTGGCATAGTGAAAGTATAAGTCGATCAGTGAGACATTGCGAAAGGTAGGTTGCCGTGGAAAGGTCCTGTTGTACCAATTGTCGATCATCCACCTCCTCAACCACTGGCCCCTATAGGTACTGCCAGAGGGGTCCCAGTACATATCCTGAGCATTCCAATCGCCCAGCAGCACATCGCACCCCGCCCTCTTCTCTAACTCCATCCAAAACACCTCCTTCCCATCCTTGGGTGGAAGGTACCCACCTGCCAACCATTCACTCAATCCCCTCATCATAACAGCGCACCAAAGAAAAACATCTCTCATGCCTCACCACATCAAACAACCCACACAAAGCAGAATGTACAAAAACCTCAACGCCAGAACCCTTAACAAATCAAAATGAATCCCACCCGTCAGCTTCATGTGGCATATGTAAACCATCTGCATCCACCGGAGGTTTCAAAACAAAAAACAAATCAACATAGAAAAACAAATCAAATGCCACCTCCCGGTTCCTCACCCCTCTACCAACATTTAATGCAAGGGTCGTAAAATGCATTAAAAGGGGGATTCTGCGGAACTACGTGAGCTCACTAAGCCCTCAACGTGAATGGTCGTATAACCAGTGACCACGGGGTCTTCAAGCATGTCACCAACATACTTGGTTCTGTCAAGGCGACCAATCTGCGGCAGCCCATTCTTCTTAGCAGGTGGTAGGGGACCCACAGGTGGGGGAGGGGGAGGGGAGGGGGAGGGGTCAACTGCCATGCCCTGGGACGATGAGGCCTTCTTGCCACGGCCCTTCCTACTCCTATTCCTCTTCGCCTTCTCCTCCTTGCAGTCCTTGCTTACATGCCCTGCCTTTTGACAGTTATAATACCTGACTACCTTCTCCTTTTCACAGCTCTTGAACGTGTATCTAACCTCATGGCAGTTGTTGTACCTGAGTGCCTTCTTGCACTCATATGGCATGTGCCCAATCTCACTGCAGTTCCTGCACCTCCCAGTAAACTTCCCGGATGGCACAGTGGTGGCCGTGGTCTGGTTGTGGGATGCTTCAACCATCTTGCAGTGTTCTTCACCCCTTGGTTCCCCAGCGCTTTCCCGTCGATTCATCCTCATCGTGCGGTCGGAGAATCCCTTGCGGGCCGTGTCATCAACTGTCTCTGGCGACGGAGCATTGGGCGGAAGCGTGGGAGGGGTACCACGTGTCTCAGTCGCAGTACAGGACAGGTGACTGGTGAAGTGGTCAGAACTATCACAAAGTAGGCAAAGCCTCCAGGTATGAGAACAAGTATTCCCCCTAATACCAGGGCAGTTAATCATGCCACACTCATGGTCCTTAGACAGGCCTGGGTGTGACCCCAAACAAAATCAATATCGGGATGGGCAGGTGTAGGTAACCTGCATGTGTCCAACCTGGAGACACCTCTGGCACACCACCTTGGGGCCATGTTCCATGAAAATCCACACAGGCCGAGGTCAACCCCTCAGACAAATAGTGCCCTTTGTCAGGGCTGCCAGAATGGCATCGTTCTTCTCCACCACAAACCTGATTCTGCATGTGGAGACATTCATCTGCCTCATGGCCTTGACTGATCCAAGCAAGGCAGGTCGTCCGCCAGTAACCACACCTAGGTTGGATTGCTCCATATCCAGTCAAAGACCATCATAGGCCTTATCCCCAGTCCAGGATTCCACCTTCCAGACTGATCTATACCCAGTGTCGGCCAAGGGAACCTGTCCCACATGAATGGTAACTTTGTCCATGTCGCGTTGGAATTCAACTTCCGGAATGGCCGGTTCCTTGAGAAGGATCATCCTAATCCGTTCCAATTGTCCACTGATCTGGCTGACCTCATGTTGTGCAAGTGTCATGAAAATACAACCGATGGGCATCCGGAACACAGCCTCCTTAACATATGGGACGGATCCAGCTACTCTGCCCTTATTGGACAGGAGAATGTTGATGCGAGACCGGATGGTCTCAGTCGTAATGCCATCAGGGAGCTCCGCTGATTTCCTGTTAAGGAACCTGATGGTGAGGCCACGGTCCTTGGCCTTGGGGGTCGGCGAGGAGGAGGGGGGTGCAGGCATCTTGCTATCACCCTTATCAAACCGGGTATTGGCAAGGTAGCTCTTCCTTCCTACCACACTCTTCCAGGTGCCAGCTACCGCTGCTCCAGGTCCTTCAGGGAGGGAAGGTTCCTCATCAGTCAGGGGTGTCTCAGCCACCTTAGGCTTCATAGACGTGACCAATCTAGGTTTGGTCTTAACCTTCTTGTCAGCCGGGGGGGTGGGGGTAACCGATACTCTACTATCACTGTCCGAACTAGAAGAGCTAGACGTGCTACTCCTAGGTCCTGCCGGCAGTGGGAGGGCCACCTCAACAGGCTTCTTCTTCTCCTTCTTGGCCTCCTTGCAGTTTGCCAACAGGTGTCCCACAGCCTGATAGTTGTAGCACCTCCTCCTTTCTGTAGGTGGTGCATTAGCAGCCTTAGCCACTATAGGATCTATGTGCTTATTGGCCACCGTGGCCAATGACACTTTCTTAGCAGCAGGAGCAGCAGCAGCTGACTCCTCACTCACAGATGGAGTATCCCTCACGGTAGGGGGGGGGGAAGGGGGAGTGGGGGAACCTTTGGCGAGCCTTGTCCTTCTCCAAACTGCCTCTTCCAGCCTCCTATTCTCCTCCTCCAGCTCGAAGACTCTACTCCTCAGGCTCCTGTACAACATCCGTGACTCATCCAACATCTGGAATATCACCTTCATATGCCTGGTCACATCCCCAACTTGAAGGTTGTCGTATCCTTTCTTCCCACCAAACAAAATTCTCCCCACATCTTCACGCTGGTAATCAGACTCAGAACTCGAGTCCGAACTGTCATCGGAGGAGCTGGGAGCATCACCCGTGCACAGAATGGCGGCAGGGGTTCGTATTTCATCAAGTACCCCAATAATAACGTCCTGGAATACTACCGACTCTGAACGTCTCAAGGGGGGGATATACAAATCCTCATCCACCCTTCTCAGAGCCTCCTCTGCTGCATCCAACTGCCTCATGGCATCCTATGCCCTGGCTACCCATGTGTCCACTGACTCAGACTGGGTGGGGGGTTGTGCCAGTGCCACAATGGGTGAGCTAAGCCGGACTGGAGAGGAAGGGATCGCTTCAAGGTCAACCCACTTACTGTCCCCCAAACCGGTGGCCTCCGTATTCTTATCACTACCCATATTCATGGGGGTGTCCCTGGCAATCACCTCTGAAGAGGGAAGCATATCAGCAGTGCCCAAAGGAGGGGAACTTGCCCTATCCGTCGACTCAATGGTCGAAGCCGGGTATGGAACCTGCTTAAACCTGGGAGCGGTCTGCTGCCTAATCTCACCCTAGGTTAGTTGGTCCCTGGGGATTATTATCATCTTCCTTCCTTCCATGGTCAGCACCCCTTTAGTAGGAGTGAGCACCGAACCCGAACTCCCACTAGATCCCAATATTGTCGTGGGGTTGGGTGAAGGTGAGCATCCCCGCCGTTTTCGTTCCATAAAAGGGGGCAGCGAGGATTTGTAGTCCGAGTCCGAACTGGCATTAAGTCCAAATCGTCCTCGTCGGTAAATTTTCTCATGCCTAGAGGATAGCGACATGGCTTCCAATAGGGCGGGGGTGGAGTGACTCCGATGAGCCAGGGAGGCCAATGTCTCTGGCGCCATCGGTTCCACAAGTGATTTAGACAGGATCTGTCTCGGGGGGGTAGATGTCCAACTGGAGGCCTCCATTGTCGACAGAGTACCAGTCCCAGGTAGGGCGGGAACAGGGGACTCTGGGATCACTGCTTGTGAGTCACCAGGAGTCAGAAAGGTCTAACCAGGTAACCATCAACCAAACATTCTACCTCTTTCATCATGACAGGCTTGGCATTAGCAACCAGAGCCTCACCTCATCATCAAACACTTCATTCATGGCATTGACGCAACTGTAATTGTGATCAAAGAAGAGAAACTTATAGTCTGCTGCTGGGGCCCTGCAGGAGCATATCCCGTAAGGAACAAGGCTGCGATAGTGTCTGACCTTCTCATGTGGTGGAACCGCGACATTGACGATAACCGAGGGCGTACGCAAGGAAAAGGGAGAAGACACAGCATCCGAAACCATGGATGATGCAACCTCAAAAGACAAGGCCGAAGCCTGAGCAGAATAGGAGGGAGACGACATGTCTGCCCACCCAACTGCACCAGGGATTATCAGGCTTAATCACATATATCTCGCCCTGAATGCCTTCGAGGCCAGGTAGTGCACACCAACTCAACCCTAAGCAAGGGGAGGAGGGAAGTAAATGGTTCAAGTAGCGCAAAACAAAATAAAGAAACAAAATGCAAAATAAATAACCGAGCCGAAAAGCTTCAAAGAGGTAAAGGAATATCCCTGGCCGGTAAGAAAGGGTGCCCAAAGGAGATTACCAGATTGCGTGAAGAACATAAAGTATAAGGGGGCACACCCCCTTATATAGATAGGAAATCCTCCATGATCAGTAATACAAATGGAAATCCTCGGTATCAGACGAAGCTGCGATCCTTCCATCAGATTCCACCAGTTTCTGTCGTGCGACAACCAAACCCAATCATAACACAAAGGAAATCCTACTATGCAACCAAAGAAACCACAATACCATATATGCAACGAAAAAACTCCATGTTCCCTCCTCCTGCCGGACTGGGTGGCCGTGACACGAACTTACAGGGTCTACGATGCTTCTACGCAGAGCTGTATTGGTGGCAGGACCTGTGGGTGCTACCCATAGTCCTTTACCCCTAACACACTACTCAGCGTGATAAGTATCATGCCATTAGAGTCTCCCAATAACCCACAAAGAGCCTACAGCAAAGGGGCACGTGTAGGCTTGATTGGTGTAAAACCTTCCCGGATGTCTCCGGCAGTACCTGAGACTACTCTAAGGACCCTTCTGGATAGCTTACCATAACTCCGTCAGTTTTGGTCTGTTTTACTCTGTTCCTTTTGGAGAAGGTACTTGACCTTCACACCTTGCCCCCCTTGTATATCCTGCGAACAGCTTGGAGTCAGAGGGACGGCAGCGACGTATACAGTGTTATAGACATGTCTTCAAGGATTCTATTTCACTAGTAAGACGGCAACTCCAACTATTTTGGCCCATAACGCCCGGGGTGAACCCTGGGGCCGCAGGTACCTGTTAGCAATAATCCTGCCAAATTATAGCATGTTCAGAGCACTCTAGCTCCTCCTGTAGTCTTCCGATCATAGTTCAAACAAGTGCCTCTCAATCGTCATTATGTAACAAACAATCCTAACATTTCCCAGAATTCCTGTGAGAATATTTCCGACGGAAGGTAGGGTAATAGTGTCCCAAAGATAGGGTAAGTGTGTTCATGGTGACAGGAAACTGGCCTCCATGGTAGGGTAATGTGATGTCTTTGGACAGGGTAAACTTACCCGGCCTTCCAACCTATCCTTAGGCTGGAGCGGACATTGTCACGTTACTTCCACTACCTGGTACCACTTATTTCATAAGTACCTTTTGTTCTGTGAGATACCCAGACCAGGGGATATCCCTGGCATACTCCAGTTTGCCTGCCTAGTCTACTATAGGACCTCTTGGTCTTATGTATGGGCATAGACTTACGTTGCTATAGCTCCATAACATCGGGTCGTTACACCCTAGTATATGGTAGATGCTACAGGTATAGCAAAATGTAATGACCCTGCATTATAGAGCTATGGCAACCTAAGTCTACACCCATAAGTAAGACTAGGAGGTGAAACGGTAGACTAGGCGGGCATGTAGGAACATGTCCAACGGATAGCTGATGGTCCAGATATGCGGAAAAACAGAAGGTACTCAAGGAATAGGAGTACCTAAGTAGGAGAAGTAAAGTGACTATATCTGCTCCGGCCTAAGGGTAGGTTGGAAGGCCGGGTAAGTTTACCCTGCCCAGGAGAGTCACGTTACACTACCATGGAGATTAGTTTTGTGTTGCCATGAACATACTTACCCTACCTTCGGGATACTGTTACCCTAACTTCCATCCAAAATGTTCGTGGAGGAATTCCAGGAAATGTTAGGATTGTTTGTTCCGCAATGACGATCGACGGGCACTTGCTTGCACTTTGATCAGAAAACTACGGGAGGAGCTATAGTACTCCGAACAAGCTGTAACTTGGTTGAATTATTCCTGCCAGGTACCTGTAGCCCCAGGGTTTGCCCCGGGCATCATGGACCAAAATGGTTGAAGTTGTCATCATACTAGTTAGATGAAGTCAATGCAGACATGTCCATGACACTGTATGCGTCGCTGCCATCTGTCCGACTGGAAGCTGTTCGTAGGATATACAAGGGAGCGAAGGCGAGAAGGTCAGGTACCTTTTCCAAAAAAGTCGGAGTAAAACAGACCAAAACTGACGGAGTTTACGTGAGCTATCCGGAAGGGTCTCCAGAGTAGTCCTGGGTAGTGTTGGAGACATTTGGGAAGGTTTTATACCAATCAAGCCCACATGTGCCCCTTTGCTATAGGCTCTTTGTAGGTTGTTTGAGGACTCTAATAGCATGATACTTATCACAGTAAGTGGTGTGTCAGTAGTAAGGGACCATGGGTAGCACCTACGGGTCTCACCACTAACACAACTCTCTGCGGGAGTGTCCAAGACCCCCCTAACTTCGCAGTCAAGCATGATAGAACTTAATCGGGAAGTAGCGGATGTCTACGGGAGCTTGCATAGGTCATAATACATGGGTTGAGAGTCATTTAGTTAGCTTTCCTAGGTGTCTCGACAGTTAGCCAGTAGGGAGACACCGATGTGCCGAGGTTTTCACGCGGGCAGGTGTATTAGTAAATACCTCGCAGGAACTGATGTGCATATAGGAGATTTCTACTAGAATATGCTGACACCTTAAGCCCTTCTCGGATGTGGTAATGGTGTCAGGGCAACCCTTAGGGAGAAGGGCCTACTTGTGTTGGTCGGGGTAACCTGTCGCGGGAGTTTTTGGTATAAGTCTGACTACTTAAAGATTATACGAAAACTCTGCTACCCCGACACAATCAACATCCCCTCGTGAGACTTTAATTGAGATAAGCCTGAGCTTAACGACATTAAGTTTTACTGTTTACTTTTATTCTTTACAGTTTTGCAAGAGCTGTCTTCAAGACATTCGAAGTTTGGTGTGGTCCTATCCTTAGAAACCATCTACCTGTGGGAGCCCCAGTTATACAAAAGGGCTGAAAAATGTTTTAGAAGAACATGGTCTTTGGAGACCAGGCCAGCAGCTGCAATGTTGGAAGCTGGGAACTGATAAGTTGCGAAAAACATGTCTACTAGAGGGATCCTGCTGTCCACGTGCAATGATATCAGACCACATCAGCAAGAATTAGTTCTGCGTCAGAGGCGCGGGCAGTGCATCCTGATGCAAGCAGGGAGAATTGTGCATCCG
This sequence comes from Tuber aestivum, assembly GCA_900010015.1. Taxonomy (NCBI): domain Eukaryota; kingdom Fungi; phylum Ascomycota; class Pezizomycetes; order Pezizales; family Tuberaceae; genus Tuber; species Tuber aestivum. Next base: position 245,077 of record LN891090.1, read on the forward strand.
GGACGTCCTGTGTGTCTGGTACTCCAGAGCTGGGTCTGGTTGCGTCCTGTGTATCTGGTAGTTGGATGCCAAGTTAGATGGCGTCTGGGACTCGGGCACCAGTTCTGGTTGTGTCTGGGACCTGGGTGCCCAGGCTGGTTGTATCTGGGACTCAGGGGACTGGGCTGGTTGCGTCCTGTGCATCTGGTAGTACGGTACCAAGTCAGGTTGTGTCCTGGTGCTTATGCTAGAAAGTGCTACATCCAGATTACTTCCTACGCGATGCCAACTAGTTACCATCCTGAGATTCTGAGTGATAAACACAGCTGCCAGCCACTGCCCCTTTACCACCCCCCGACTGCCTCCTCCCTACCGGGTCTCCCCTTGCTGCTCCCGTAACTAGCTCCCCACTTCTAGCACCCTACCTATTACCTACCCTGTTACTGGCTCCCCCTACCAGCTGCCTGGGCCCCCTTACTCGCTGGCCCTACTCTCTGCCCTGCATTCCCAACTTTGTTGTTTACTTCAACTGCTTTGACAAAATAGCGAGGTTGTGGTTAACTACTGAGTTTGGTACAGGATTCCTCAGTGGTCCAGGTATTGCAGCATCTGATACTCAGGGGTCCGATTCTACACGGCTCGTGCTTCCCAACACTACCTTGAATGTCTGACCGCCGCTAGTATTGGGAGAGCTACCGCCGGTTATGATAGTGGTGTTTACCCTGGCGGAGTTCTGTCAAAGTGCTGACTTTGACACCAGATTGCCTCGGGGTCCTTTGGACACAGTGCCTGATATGCGGCGGCCTGCTTCCGCTCGATGCCAGCTTTCCAGAGGTACCTCAGACGTCTCACCGGAGCCAACATTGGGAGTGCTACAACCTGTTATGAAAGTAGTATTTACACTGGCGCAGTTCTGGCGAAGTGCTGACCTGGACGTCAGATTAGCCAGGTGTCCTTTAGATGCAATGCCAGATACTTACCAGCCTGGTTCTACGTGACGGCAGCTTTTCAGGGGTACCTTGGGCGTCTTGCTGGTACCTATATTGGGAGAGCTTGTCACAAATCGTGACTAAGCAAGGCAGATTTCACATAGCTCGGGATTCCGAGCTATAGGTATGTTGAGATTTCACATGACGCACGCTAGTGCGCCATAGGTTATTACCTTTACCTGTTCATGACTCATAGTTGTGAGTCACACGATATTATGATTTTCGCACATGACTTAAGTTATGAGTTATGGGTTTCAGTCAGGTGACGCAAGTTGCACACCTGACTTGATTATTATGTTTTGATTGGTTTTAGGTATGTTGCGAGGCGACTCATAGGAGTCAGCTGATGGATTTCGCATGACTCATAGTTATGAGTCACGGGGTTTGCGTGATGCATAGGTATGAGTCACGCCAGGTAAAGAGCTACTGTATAAAGGGTCAGTAGAACCCCTAGTATTAGCTCTTAACATGTTCTTCTTGTTTATTTCCTACATTTAAGTTTATCAACAAAACCTACATTTACGCTCTTTAAACATTTATCTTAAGAACACAAGAACTGTCTTTTCTCTCATGCGAGAGAACTATCTCTTGTCCCATATCAAACAAATAAGTCCTAAGCGAGGACTTAAGGAGAATAGAGGAATAGGCATGATAAGATAGGAGTCAAAGGGCTCGACTATCAATATCGCATAGGCAGACAGCCTAAGAACTATTACCTCACCTCAAGTTGAGAATCATTACCTGTCGCACTACTCACCCATGGGGCAGGATTCTTAACAGAGCTACAGCCTGTTATGAAAGTGGTGTTTATCCTAGCGGAGTTCTGGTAAAGTGCTGACTCTGACGCCAGATTGCCTAGGTGTCCTTTAGGTGCAGTGCCTGATACTCCGCGGCCTGGTCCTCCTCGAGGCCAGCTTTCCAATGGTACCCTAGACATCTACCCGGCACCAATATTGGTACAGTTATCACCGCTGAGGTAAGTGGTTCCTGCTGCATTTATGGTAAAGGGTTAGGTGGGGGGTGGTTTCTGTCTATACCATGTATTATAGAACTGACTTGAATATAATGAGAAATACTATGTATTTGGAACGTTTCAGAATCTAAATATGACCTGGGTCACAAGGTCTAATTCTTGTATTGCATCCTGTAAATTACAGTAGGGCTCACTTGCATTCTCGCTGGGTCCTGAGTTCTGATACCAAGGCTCGGTTGCCTCCTGGTTGCGTCCTGAGTTCTGGCACCAAGACTTGGTTGTGTCCTGGTTGCGTCCTGAGTTTTGCCCCCAGGACCGTTGCATCCTGAGATTTGGTAGCTGCTGTCTTGCATCCCGATTAACGGTTTGTGTTCTGCACGTCCTGTGCGTTAGACGCATAGGACGCATAGGACGCAAGCTTTTATTTTTGCTGATGCAGCAAGATTCTCACAACCAAAAACCCCAACTTCAAGAGGAAGTTGGAAAAATTTAATCAGTTCGTTTCATTTTATCCCAACTTTCATTGTGAGATAAATTTTATCGAATATGTTTGGGTAGCTGCAAAGAGGTATACCAGGAATAATAGTGGATATACAATCAAAGCACTCTGCAAGCTGATTCCAGAGGCTTTGGATTCTGTTACTAATACACTAATTTGGAAATTTGCTAAAAGGGTAGAGAGAATTATAGATGCATACCGGCAGGGAATACCTTTTCGGACTATGGACTTTTTTACAGCAGTGAAGCACAAATATGAAAGTCAATGTTGTGTTTCTGAAGCAGTAGAGGTTGATTAATCAATTATTTACTATTTGTAACCAGTTATTTATTTCCTGTAATTATTCTTCTCTTAATATATATATCTGGACTAAGACCCTGATATTGTAACCATGGTGTGGGATATTTAGATATTTGCCCTAAATGCTTGGCATTATAAGCCACAAAGCCATGTAACACTTAATTTTAGTCTGGTACATGTTTTGGAGTGCACAAACCATATGAACGAACTCTTCAAGGTGCGAGACTTACCCCCCTGCCCTTGTATAAATGGGTCTCCCTATACAAAAAATCCTGCACTGGTGACATTCGTTATTGCGCAATGCGACTGTATTTTAAAAGATCTGATACACCCCCCTGGGGGTGATATTGAAATCAAAAAGAAAGAACTGAATTCTTCTCACAGGCATCACTACACAACTCTTGAGTCTTGTAGCCGGCAGAGGGATTTGTGCAACACTGGTTAATTCATAGACCAATAACACCGACATGTAACTATTGAAGCCCTGTTCCCTCCTGTTTTTATTCACTAACGAGTAATCATCTGAGTTTTCTTTTCCCCTCCTCATTTCCGTCCGCTATCAACTACTTCCTGGAATAGTAGATGAGATGCCTCATTCCACAGACTCCGGGACCTCGCACCTTTCACATGGGACCTTATACTTAACCTTTGGTTCCTTCGGCCCAGATGAATAACACCTCCGGGTTTCGCCATTTCCTTTTCCTCATTCCAAATATATAAGACACTGCTTTGACAGCCAGTCGAATCGGCTAAGTTGAAAACCTCGTACACTTTTACACATGTATTCCGGTGCTAGCTGCAGTCATTACAAGCAGGAACTACGCTTACCAGTTGAAGTGGAGAGCGGGTAACAGGAAACGGTGATTCTAATGCTGCCCATTTCACCAATGTTGTAGAATTAGGGCGGACCGTCCACTCCATCCTGCATACACTCGCGGGTCTAAAAATTACACCCCGACTTCTGATCTCTTGTTGCTCCCACTTCTGGCAGCTTCACCCATGGGCAAATGGATGGCCACATATAAACAAGTCAGATAAGTTTCTGCATTCCCGATTCCTTCAGCTTCCCTTCCCTTGTCTTGTCCTATTTTCCTTCTTTTTCCTTTGCTGCTCTTTCTGCTGCTCCTCGCTACTTCTTATGCTTTTCCAATACCTTTCCTTCTCCTCACGGCCTCTGACTTCCGGACTTCCACCCTTTCTTCCACTCCCTTTCCACAAGGTAATCAGCTGCTTCGTATTCACCGGTATATATGTCCTGAATCTGCCATCACGCAAATAAGAAAGAAAAAAAGAAAAACGAACAACTAGTAACTTCCGGAGGGGTAATCCAGACCTGTGTGATTGTAGAGGAGAATTGAGTTCTGATGCTTTGCAATACTACACACAACCCACTATTTCTGACTTATTGTACGGTCATTGGTATCGCTGCAGCTTGGCCGGGTTGCGGACATTCGTTAGGGTTTTGGGGTGGTCGGTAGTGTCCGTAATGAGGGAATTCAGCAGCAGTGCAGGCTAAACGTGGGCAGTATCATAGTGATTCATTGTCTATCCGATAAAAGCGAGGATATGGCATCAGATGAGGCAGATGTACTCCAAGTTCTAATGATGTCTTAGGCTGTGTTTGGCTCGCCAGGATTAGACTAGGATTTGCACCTCAGTATTAGATTAGGATTCAAAGTCTGGACTTTTAAGAACTGTGTCATATAAATTTTACCCTAAAGCAACCACATCCTATATAGTGTACCTTTTCTGCTTCAGTAAATAGTTCATACCATGACATGACAGTTTTTCCATTTTTATAATCAGATTCTATATACACCAAAACTATAAACTTTTCTACAGACTGTGACCTGTTTTACCTCCCAGCTATTTTTGCTTATTCCCTCAAGTACCAAGGGTGGTGCTAATAGCAGCAATATTCTACCACTGGTCTTCTACTATTATAACTTGTTTTAAACTTTCATGAATTGATAAAGGTTTATTATGATATAATTGGAGAAAAAAAATAAAAACAGGTAAAGGTAAAAGTGAAATGTTGGATATTGTTCATTAAGCTGTCATACAGAAATATCCTGATAAAGTGAATAGTGGGGTAAACTCAAATATAAATAGCTCCTTACTTATAATATTTCTAATTGTGAATTTTTTTATAAGGTATAAAATGGGTTATTAATTAATAAAAGTTTAAATCTAAATCTTGTATTTTTGTAAATCTAGAATTTAAAGTCCAGACTTTGCAGGTTAGACTAGAATTAGGATTTTAAGTCTGGACTTAAAGTCCAAATCCTAGTCTAATCCTGACGAGCCAAACGCAGCCTTAGAATGTAGGGCAACATTGGGCCTAAGGGGCAGGCGAGGTATAGGGCTAGGGCTGGTGGGTAACTCTGCATTGTGGCGTTTAAGATATGATACCGGGTGGAATGGGAAAAAGCGAGTGACATCTCGCGATTCCAGGTCGAAATGAATTGACAAGAACTTATCGCGTGGTTAAGCATGAACCAATGTATGAAAGCAGTAGAAAAGAAAGGACAAAGAGAAGGTAAAAATGAACAACACTTTCTCTGTGCTAGACCTCAACAATGCGCCCCATAGCCTCTATCTAGTTCGTCATTCTTGTTACTCCCCTGGAGGTCTGCCATCGCCCCCCCTTAATTTCCTGCGGTCTCCCGCACCGGTATAAACGAGTACCCAGCTCCTGTCGCGTCTAGGGCAGACAAACTGGCTGCAGTATGGTGAATCACTTCGAGCACCTCTTGCGCTTGCCAAGAACCGCCCTGCTCCGTGAACGGCGGAGGGTGGGGGTGGCGGAAGACTGTCCCGTATTGGCCGGATTTCCAGGAAGCGCCCGCGGTGGAGATCGCCTGATTGTCTCTGAATTGCCACGCTCTCCTCAGAATCGCAGCACAGAAGCCAGGTTGTTGGCGATTGATCGGGTCTCGGGATGATTGGGTCCGAGAATCTTCTCTTGTCCCACCTGTGCATGCCGCTGCATCGCCCCTGATTCATCGTACTTTCCTTGGCATTCCAGCACATGAGCCAGGTTTCTGACACTTATTAGGGTTTCTGGGTGGTCCGGTCCAAGAAACTTCTGGCGCTCCTCTAGTGCACGCCGATTCATCGTCTCCGATTCATTGTGCTTTCCTTGGTCTTGGAGAATGGAAGCCATGTTGCTAACAATTGTTAGGGTGTTTGGGTGGTCTGGTCCAAGAATCTTCTCGCACCCCTCTAGTGCACGCCGATGCATCGTCTCCGATTCATTG
>LN891090.1:252048-264940 GCA_900010015.1 Tuber aestivum
TCTGGTCCAAGAATCTTCTCGAGTCCCTCCAGTGCACGGCGCTTCATCGTCTCTGATTCATTGTAATTTCCTTGGCATTCCAGCACAATAGCCAGGCTATTGAGGCTTGGTTAGGGTGTCCGGGTGGTCTGGTCCAAGAATCCTCTCGCGTCCCTCTAGTGCACGCCGATTTAGTGCCTCTGATTCGTCGAACCTTCCTCGAGATTGTAGCGCCATAGCCAGATGATGGATGGCACTTAGGACGATAGAATTATCTGGGTCCAACGATCCTTCAATCCGCTCTAATAAATTCCGCAGTACGTGCTCGGCCGCTTCTGCCCTTCCTTGACGTATGTTCACCATCGCTAGGAGGATAACTCTCCCCTGGCCTTCTTCCAGGTCATACCCTTTACCCGTCTCTCTAAGTGCGATACAGGCACGCAATTGAGTTTCTGCGTCATTGTATGAACCCATCTCTAGAAAGAACTGTGCCATTTCAAAGCGAAGCTCTTCAGCAACAGGATCCGTTGAATCTTTGGTTACTACAAGTGCATGTGGAATGTATGTCGAACCGGTTGATCTCTGCTCCTTCCAATTGCGAGGAAACAACCCTGAAACAAGTCTCAGCGCAGTGCCCTTCCATCGATTCAACTCCTCCGCCGGTATGTACAGTTGTAAAGACAGTTGTACCAGACGATGAAGCTCGTAAAATGTCCGATTCTCGCATTTGACGCCCGTAACTAGCGAAAACCCCAACAGCTTTCCGACGGCGCGACGAAACTCGATTGGATCGTCCATCCCGACCAAACCACATAGACACAATAGCTCCTCGGGTATGTTCTGACGATCGAGGAAGGCAATTAGACGCAGGAGATTGGCGGCTAGGGGTATCTGGTGCGCGATCCGATTAAAGGTGACAAAGTACGTAGCTAGGATGCTTTCCGTCATATCAGCCTCACGTTGGATATCACAAAATGGCTGGGAAAGCAGTCTCTTGGCTTGTTCGTCGCTTCCCCGAAAAATAGTCCAGTAAGTGGACGGTGGTGTCCGGGTCTCGGTCATGAACGCTGCCGCACCCACGATAGCCAGCGGGACGTGATGTACGGAGTCCAGTATCCTTTTGACAACCTCTTTTTCCTCATCTCCGAGACTATTCCAGCTACAAAAGCGCTTCGAAAACAACGCTTGCGCTTCATCCTCCTCCATTTTTCCGACCTCTATCGTTTCGCAGTCCTGCCATGATACAACCTGGAGAGATCTAGTGGTGAATATTAGGGTACCCCTTTGGCCTTGCGGTAAATATTTGGAGATGGGACCGCTGTTGCCTACAAAGTCCTCCTCATTGTCGGCGTTGTCGATAACCAGTACCCAATCACCACTATCGGGACCTTCAAACCACCTCTTTATACTCGCCAGGAATTGCCCTTGCTCCGTCTCGGCGCTGGCTAGCGGAATTCGGACATGCCGTGCAATATCTCTGAGACCCTCAATAAATTTTAATACCCCACTCCCTTGCACCCAGAAAACATCACAATCGATCTCGCTTGCGCGCTGATAAACGTATTCGAGGGCAATCTGGGTTTTTCTAAGGAAGGTTAGTAAACGCCCGTAGTAAGAATAATGAATACATACCCCGATCCGCCCAATCCGTGAAGTGCGATCCGGTGGTGACCGTTCCCCTCGGAAAGCCTCTTGATCGACTCAATGAGATTTTCACGGCCAGTAAACCTGGTGTTTCTGCGATAGGGAATTATCCGATGAGGCCTAGATGCTTCTCCTACTTTTGATAGCACATTAGATCTCTGCCGGGAATCTCTCGGGGAAGCTGATAATACCTCTGTCCCCAGCTCTAAAAAGACACCGTTGATATATATGTCCGATATTGGTAACGTTTTTCAGGTCTCCTGTGTTTATAGTATTATTGATATTATTGCTACCGGAAATGTTATGATCCCCCGAATTCCCGCTAAAGTCTCCCCTGATATCGGTTTGCATTTTCCTGCGAGGATTGTTATGTGAGCTCTTGTTCTTTTTGAAATGGCAGACATCCCAGTGATGGGAACCCACTGATCCGCAGGGTCTTCTAGTATTTAGCTCCCTGTAGGGCCGTTGTCAAAGGTCCGGTGGGGGGGTGTCGCTAGCTGATCTGACACAGGAAGGTAGGTTATTTGTCGCCAATTGAGGTATGATAGTTCAAAATCCTTTCGAAAGCACTGTAAAATACCAACAAGGCGAGGATACGGGTAGATAGAGTGGCCGAAGACCGAACCTTGGATATGAAGATGAATAATTTTGCAGTTTTGAGGCAGCTTTGGGTTGTGACCCTTGCCCGTGATAGAGTAATTCAGTGAAACCGAAAGATCTGGCGAAAGGTCTCTGAATAGGTATTAGAGCGATGGCATCTCAGGTCGGGGCTCGCGTAGCGGGGGCACAGGTTCAGCCCCGGAAATAAAAAGTCCTACCCTCGCATCTAAGGCTAAGGAAAAGACTGAAAAAACCCTAGCCCTCCAGGGGTTAGGGAAACGTGCCCATAATTGGTCAGTCACCAGTTCCGGCTTAGATAGTGACCAGCATTCGGCGCGTGTCGGGTTATGCCGGGTGATACTGGACGCGATAAGTTAAAGGCCTCCTGACAGGGACGCATCCTCCTGCATCCTACGCCCACCGTGGATTCAAGGCACCCCATCAGCTCGGGTTGCCATTGATACAAGACTTGAACCTATCAAACATTATACTGGTTCCGGGATCAACTTGTTTGGAACATTCTTAGAACTGGCCGTGGCTACCGTCCCTTTTTTTTCTCGATTCAATTCTACCTGCCATACCTTTGAGGCGAGACAGGTGAATGATCCTTGGATACAAGTATGATACATGGAAATTTATTTGCGGCCCAAAATCGGAGGTGCGCATAAAACAGTGAAAGAATATACAGTACCGGTACTCCGACACCACCCCGATAATTCCGGGATGCACATTAAAACCAGCCGCCTCGGGTCTGCACGCACAAGTGCGGTAACCGCCTCTGGCGGAATTTCCAATGGGAGTCGGACAAGATGTATCGAAGGTCGCACAAGGCTGGCCTTCTCAGGGTATCGGTGAATAACAAGCGAATTCGGTGCGGCAACACAAATCATACTACTTGTACTGAAAGCTCCTATCACGCCTATCTAAGAGGAATTACCCCAGTCTATGGTACCGGACATTAATGCCCAAGGTGTGGAGTGAATACAGTACGCAATCTTGGAGTTTACTGTCCAATTGTACTAGTACACAGGTTCCCTCACTTCTATTCTCGGGGTCTGAACTGAGGGGCTACGACACTTGTAGATAAGTCCTGACGAAACTCGGTCGGCATGAAAATAGGCCGAGGTCTCTAGCTCCCTTCCGGATTCCCACCGGAGGCCCCCCAGGGCATCACGCAAAAATTCTCGGGCTTACGTAGGTCAACCCCTTTGCCATACCTGTAGACTATACCTTCACGGCCACAGCACACCACCAACACCCAAGCACTGTACTGTGCTCGAGTACTCTAGTACTGTACAGGACCGATAGTTCCAAAGCCCTCCGCCAAGGCCCGCATATCTTTACTAAAATCAATTTCCGGAATTTCCAATGTGAAACTGAAGCCTAGGGTTGTGTCGGGCCTGTTCGTTCCCTTCACGGGATACGGATCCCCTGGCGGTTGTTATACTGGCTTACCGGTGGGAGGACCGCAAACATATGGTAGGCACTGTGGGTGGAAATGCAGCCATAACCGACTGATGTAGCGCAATTACCACCGGCCGCTCTACCAGTACGAGTACTCGAGTCAATGCTGCAAAGAAGGCCTTCGGTGACCGAGCTCCGGGGATGAGAAGGGGGAGGATTCTGTCACCCCCAGTCGGCAGGAGTAGTATTATAGGAAAAAGCCGAGCGAACCACCAAACGTTCCACCTCGTTCAGACGCTAGAAATTCTAGTGACTTTCAAATTTTTCGAGGCCCCGGCGGCGAGGATCCGTGCGTTCAGAGAGCCTCGGCACCAAAACCTCCGAATCCAGTACCTATAAAATTTGTGTACAGTATTATACGGGTATCTCATTAGAAGGGGTTCTCCCATAGAACCCACCCTTCTCGAAAAACGGGTTCCAGCTCCCCCAATCCCCTCCCGATACAACCCCTCCCCTTCCTTGCAACATTAGCTTGAATACACCTTCGCGCCAAACTACCTTAACCACAGCGCCCTAGCTTGACCTTTCCTTCGCATTCGGTCCCCGCGGGATCTCTCCTGTTCTGTTAATCCTGGAGGCAAGTGATGCTGAAAGGCTGGCTGTCCCTTCCTCCTCCTCATGTTAGCAGGATCGGGCCCATAAACTCTTGCATCGCAAAAGTTCATCTGATAAAGTACTGTACGCCAAGAGGATTTCTGGGATCCCGCCGGGTGTACGAGTACTGGTGCAATATGCCGCTATTGTTATCAAACGTAGTAGTCTACCGGTACCTGTAACCTTATCCTGTATCATGTGACGGAAACGCTAGGATCTATCCGACACACGCGTGCAATCGTGTGATAGCTTATTAAGCAGTACCACTGGGCCCGATACCAGTCTTATGTAAACGATCTTACAGAGCCGCATGTTTGGTACAAAAGCCGGAGAGGAGACTTTGTGTCACCATGGGATGAGCTGTTGGTATTCGTACGAGACCGTTACCTGAGGCTTCATTCAAGCTAGCTGCCCGACGGAAAATACTATTTATCAAACGAATTATTACTGTTGGGCTTGCCGATGCCCTCGCGGGGGACTGGTGCTGCTCGTGTGGAAGGTTTTCGCGACGCGGCTCTCGCAAGTCTCCGCTACTGAACTACCCTGGACCGGAATCAGCAAGGAGGAACCCTCGCCTCGACATCCTACCAGAGGTATCTCTGACTGTACCAAAATTTTAAAATCTCCAAGCCCCTATTGAGCCTGCTCTTTTTCAATCCACTTCATATACCCACAAAACTTGTGGCCCATGTTTTAAACACAAATTTAGCAATTTGCAGAGACGCGTCTACCCCCGATGTCATAGCTGGGCGCCCGTTATGTGATGTCTGCCTCATAGAAAACTATTATCGGAGTTCTACTTATGCGGCTCGCATTGATCCAAGTAAGAGGACTTCCATAGGATAGCAAATTACAGTACCTAGCTGTTCCAGCATCTGGGTAGGTGGATGGACCTTTCTTTAGTCGGGCTCAAAATCATGAAATAGAAGCTGACACTCTTAAACAGGCGAAGGAAGGAAACCCATCTCAACCGAATTCGCCATCGGAAGAGCCTGCGGGTAACAAAAAGGCTATATCCAGTAACGCTGGCTCGATAGTGCCAAGCAAGCAGGGGCCGGTTGGTGGTGGTGGTAGACTGGCACAGTTACATGGGAGGTTCGGAGGGGTAAAGTACTGCAGTAAGAGAAGTGTGGTATCTCGTCTAGGAAAGGTGGCTAGCTATCTGAAGATATAACTGAGGAACCAACGTAGCGCAATGGGGCAATCCCTTGCACCCATCGATGCTCGCCCACTCCTCACACATGCACACCTCTGCTCACTCATTCCCATGCCTGTCCCTGTGCTCTACAATATCTGAGCCCCCAGCACCACACAACGCTCTACTACTACTATGATTATCATGCCACCACCTGTAACATCGGAGGATAGGTGATTGGCAATTGTGGAAAGCCTTAATATCTGCTCTCACTGTATAACCTGTGAATACATACGAAACTTCACGCTAGATAAGGTTTTCACCTAGCTGAAGAAATTCCCATATCTGAAAATCAAGGCTGACTAACCCGGCTTGTTGCATGCAAAGAGTTATATCCAGTTCAGATCCCTAGGTGTGATCTGTTGTTTCTTTATTTTGTGCTATTTGTGGACTCCGCTCCCGGGAGGCTTTTGGATTGAGGACTGGTTTCCCGATTTTTGAATGTTTTTCAATTATTACTCTCTCCGCCATTTCACTCATCGGGGCACAGACAGCCTTCTATATTATATACACGAATTGGAAAATCCCCACTTCCTTTTTTCTCCTCTTAATTCCATCCCTTCCCTCCCACCTCTCCATTCCGATTCTCTTGTCTTCTATTCAGTTTACCTCTATTTCATTCTTGCCTCCTTCTATCGGTTCTATTCTCCTCGCTTCTTCTCATGCCTCCAAAATACCCTTTACTCCCCTTGATCGCATCTCCCTTCCATACTTCTAACCTTTCTTCTGTATGCTTTCTACAAGACAATTCGCTGTACTCATGGGCAAATAGATCTACCATATCTGATCCCGCAAGAGGTGTGAATAAAATTAGTGTAATTTTATCGGACAAGTGAGCTTTGGTGATTCATAATCTGTTGAAGGGGGATAATGGCTTGCATCAGGAGAGAACGTTCAGGCCACCGTCAGTTGTACAAGAGCTATCGCTCCTGGTATGTCAGCTCTATTGCGATGCTAGGATAGGTTCCACTCCCCTCGTTCTTGGGTGAGTGCCCAGGGTTATACTTGGTCCCACCTTCCACATCTGTTTTGCGCACACCTCTGTGAGGTAACGCTAATAGCGCATCTTTTCCGGGAGTAGCCATGGTTGCTTTACAAACTTTCATCAATATTCTCAGCATAAGACTTACTCGTACATTACATTTTCATTCCGATTGCCCAGTGCCCACCCCTTTGCGCGCATTGCAGTAGAGCTCCTTCAGGCCCAATCAGGAAAAACAGGGCTTAAATAGGGAATGATAGGACTGCTATGCCATTCGCAGTCATTTTCTAGAGTTAGCATGGGCCCGATACCTCATTGAGCAGTTGTCTGGGCATTATCAGTCCTCTTAGCAAGTTTTTTTTTAATTTCTCAGAGTTTTCCTACAACAAGCTGTTATTGACTGTTTACGACCTTTTGTTGATACCTCTGATAGTGTTGTTGTCCACCTCTGCAAAGCCTTTCAGCTACTAGCTCAGCACCTATATCTGTCTTAGTGATCTGCGACTCCAGGGTGTAGCGTCCATGGGATGATGGCTGAGGGCACTCATAAAAATCAGGTACGACGCAGCACCCAACACAACGACTGTGGAGTTTCCAGGGGGTAGACGCTATTGGGGATGAACTCCAAAGAGTATGGGATAGCCATCCTAGAAAGAATTTTTTGAGAGCTCTGGATGGCATGAATAACCGCAGAACCTGAGATGGTATTGCGAGGTGTATCTGCTTGATGCTTATTTCAAATCACATTCTGCTTCCACTAATAGCCTGCGATAGGATTCTTGACATCCTGAGACTATGTTAGCGACAAAAGCTACTGGAATCCCTGCGAGTGATATTGCCGATTACAGCCACTGCTCCCAAATTTCGAGTGTGACTTTGTACCCCAAGTACTTATTGGTTATTTTGTACAAATCTTCATGTCAGCCTACTGCTGGTATACCCCTGCCGGGGTGATAGCAAGGTTAGTAGTAGATAGCGCTTGTAACCGGAGCTGGTACTCGGTTAAAGTTAGTTTGTTTTATGTTTTGTTTTAAGTATCGGTTGATACTTAGTTTGTTTTATGTTTTGTTTTAAGTATCGGTTGATACTTGGTTATTTTTATGTTTTGATTGAGGAAGAACATGAGTGAGAATTCATGATCGTACTCAAACACATGTACTTAAAAAGACCGCTGTTCTCCACTCTGGAAACGGCAGACTTCGACAGATAGTATTCTAATATACTCGGTTGAACGGTTATCTCTATTTTCCTATTACACCACCGAAGCCTCCCTTAGCGAGCCCAGACTGTTACTCTCCGGCAGAAAAATACTCGGCTTCTATTGTACACAGCAGCGTGACTAGCCCCCCGGCGTGAACACGTTACATTTTTTTAACCTCAGCGAGCGGTTAGAACACCACAACGAATCTGGGCCTGATCAACCTACAAAGATTCAGGTTGTCGAACGGTACCGGCAGAAGCGGCAGACCTTGGGGTGGGCTCCTGCATCGCAAAGAAGTGTGACATAGATCCACTTACAACTCGAAGTGGGAAACAAGTCCCATGAGAAGGCCTAACCCAAAGAAAAGGGAAGAAAGGCGCCACACCTGGTGAATTCCCAGAATCACCTGTGAAGGAACGCAAACCGCAACCCCCTGCACCACCATCGCCGCCCCATCCCCCATCAAGCAACGCTTCAGATAGCTAACACAGCATGTCTGGTAGCGGAACACCCGGCCCACCGGCAAATGAAAAACCAAAGATAAAAATCCCGCAACCTAAGTCGTTCTCAGGAAAAGGAGAAGACCTAAGACCAGAAGCCTTCGATAGATGGCTTACTAGTGTACGACAGTACCTTGCTATACATGGAATAACCATGGCCGATTATGGATCAGGAGTTTACTTAGGAGCATTTTGCACGGATGAGGCTATGGAAGCCTACCAACAATGCATAAAAGAGTACCAAGAACCAGACAGGGTCAGAGCAGTAACGGTATCCGGCTATCTACAAGATCGATTCCAGTCATCACGGAACAAGGATGAACTATTCGAAAAATTCAATGCAATATCCCAAGTGGCCAACCACAATACGGAGAAAATTACCAAAACCGCTACCACACTGCTCATGTACCACTGCCGACTCCCAACAGCAACGATATCAACCTTCTCCCTGAAAAAACGATTCTACGAAGCCGTGCACTCAAAACTGCGCCAGGTAGTGGAACCACAGGAGTTACCAACTGATGACATAAACGCAATAATCACAAGGGCAGAACGGCACAATGCTATCCTGTGCATGAGCAAAAATTTCACTTTGCGTCCCGTGCGTCCCGTGCATCTGACGCACGGGACGCCCAAACGCAAACCATTAATCTGGACGCGACGTCCGTAGGACGTCGCGTCCAGATTTGCCTTCCTCTTGCCCAACCCGTCCTGACCCCACTGGACGTGGATGCCGACATCCCCTGCGTCCGGAGATTCCACGCTCTCTTCTCCTCCCGTCCGGAGATTCCACCCTTCCCTCTCCTTGCGTCAGGAGATTCTCCTCTTTCTTCTCCTTGCGTCTTGACTATCCCATTGACCCTTTGCTACTTCCTGCTATCGTCTGATTCTGCTCCGTCCCATCTGACTTTGCCCACCCCCTGGCCTTTGACGTCCCAACCCTACCCGTCACTGGCAGCATTAATCCTGATATTTTAAATGACTCCTCTTAACTCTCGACGTGACGACCCAGCGCTCAAAGATCTGGATTATCTCCCGTCCAAACTGGTGGTCTTGATCTCTACTAGTACGCTCTGGAGACTTTTGCGCCGACGTCCCTTGCGCCCCGATCTTTCAACTTACGTACCGTTTGAGTCCCCTGGCGCTGGCTTCTTGGCCAGATTCTCCCGCTACCAATCAATCATGATCCGGACCTTCGTGGCTCCTGGTTCTCGCTACCCGATATTTCATGTCACAATACATCGTCGATGTTTCCTCCTCATCCATACCTAACAGACTTATTTGCCTAATCTCGTGGGATTCCCTCTAGTTGACCCTGACGCTTTATGTACAATATTATGCCGTCGCGGTGAAATCCCGACTACGTCCCCGTCCCCTGATGCACACTGGCTCCTACTGTGTCTCCGCGCAGTACCTGTTCCGATCGTCATTGCTCCAATCCTCCTTCACCCATAACCTAGTATCGACCTCACGAATTCTGCCCCCGCCACTCCTCCGTGATAAGCAACTACAATGGGCCGCCCGGTCCGGTGGGATCCCTTTCGGCCGCTACTCCGTGTTTCTCAGGTGACTACTCAAGACTAAGCGATAGCTGTGAGGCCGGAGGAGGGCTGCTAACAATCTCCGTCGGTCGACATGTGATGTCCTGGAGGGATCCAGGGATTGGATGAGAATCAAGCAACGCCAGCGCCAGGGCAGCCGACGTCTGACCGAAACTTGCGGTGACATCGGTGTCCTGCGACTCATTTCGTCTGCCCCGTGGCCTCACTGGGACGAGCATGGCTGAATCAGTCACAGTGTCGCTGCGCCAGGGCGGGGGTGGTCGCGATTCCAGGTTCGACTTCCGGCTCTCTAATTCGCCACTGAGCGCGTCCCAGTCGTCGTCATAGCCTTCTCGTCGGTCTTGGTGGACACCGCGTTTTTGCATGATCTTGTTGGTAATCGTTTGACGAATACTCTCAAGAATACTCTTCTGGATTCCCTGGGGACATTTCCGCCATGTCTCCGTCTGCCTAGCAATGAGGTCTCAAGTGTTTGGTGGAGGGTTAGCCAGATTCGTCGCACATGTACGCCCGATGATTCGCATATACTCACCTCCTACTAACTCACGCTTGAAGTCAGTTGGCTCGGTATATGTACTGGTTTGCCACGCCCTAAGTGTATGACACAGTATAGCGCACGTCAAGCAGACCATGGTACCGTTGATCATGTCTAGGAAATCCGGGTCTACTATACCCCGCATTTTCTTCCCTGCGAAGTACTTACCATATATCGCCTCGGGGATCTGTGGCGCAAGTAATCGCAGTTTCACGCGCTGTCTTGCGATGGCCGTCATCAGTGGTAGTCACATGTAATTGTATGGGAGCGTCATCTGCGGGAGTCCAACCTCGTACCCTTTGGGGTCGCACATAAACCTGTCCTTTTCCAGGAGATAATCAACCCTACGCGCCGTACCCTGGGTATCTTCTGGTAGTTCATATAACGCTACAATGTGATGCTTCACATGGTAGACGAATTGTGCCCTTACCCCCGACTGCTTCTGGCGTATCTAACTGGATCAATACAATTTCCTGCTTCTCCCCATATCTAGCTGACTTTACTTACTAGGCCCACGATCTCCTCCGATGGTTCCATACGCCCCACAGCTGGCGTCTTACTCACCGCCTCATCCCAGACGCTGTGTATCTTGGCCGTCAAAGCAGCTGGATTCGGGATTGGGTTAACAAACAGAGTGTAATTGAGGATCAGAGACTTTGCCAGAACTACCACGGCAAACTCAGGTCCCACGAGTGTATTCCGACGTGTGCTGCCTACGGACCAGCCATTGTCGTGCGGTCTTGTGTCTAGATGACCAGTCGGACTAGAACCTCTGATAACAGAAGAATGTACACTCCCCTGGCCTGCTGGAGACGATATCCGAGCTAAACTCGATGACGGAAAGACTGGTGGACTGTATTCAGCCCCACGAACTATCCGCGGCAGCGCAGCTGGAATCCTCGGAGCATTTTCTGTCTCCAGTGATCGCAGGGTCGCCGATATACGAACAGTTCGAGGACCATCCCCATGGCGACTTTTCCCGACTTGTGATAGACGATGGCCGCCGGAGAGAGGCAGGTCTGCGATATCACTGTCTTCTGAATCGAGGTCGGTCGCGGATTCAGCTTCCGCCGATCCCTGTGAGATTTGGCACTCTTCACTGCTATCGTCGGACAGAGGTACTGTTTCAAAATTGGCTTGCCCGTCGCGTTCTATTTCGGGTTCTATATATGGCGCGGTCGGTCTGGTACTCCTACGTACTCCTTTAGGTGGTCTTGTCAGTTGGGGTGTAATTGGCGGGGGGGGCGGACGCTGACGTGACGTCTGGTCATTAGTTAGAGTACTCGGGGAGCTAAGAGAGTTGTTTGTGCCCTTTCTTGGCCTCAATTTTCCAGATGCCGTAGGGGTCGGTCCAACGTCCTGAGTACGTCGAACAGCACCGCCTGTTCTGTGGGTTTGCGAACTCCGTGCATGGGCTGGTTCCTTAGGCATGTTGAGAGATAGATTGGGTATTGGGGATGGTTAGAGATGCGGGAGGATCGCGTCGTGAGGTTGGAAAAGGCGTGGTGTTTGTGTAGGCTTTGTATATGTAGTAGGTCACGCTAGTTTTTATACGCTTGGACCACTGGCAAAGGGTAGCTGGTGCAATCATAGACTATCACTCGGTATTCAGTTCAAAACTTGACTACAAAATGTCGTTTTGTGATTGTTGGGTCATTCGTTCATGATCGAAACTCACAGTCGTTGAGCTTCATAGGACATGAGTACCACAGTCGGATAAAGAACTGAGGAAATCAATGCGCCAATCACGGAGCAAGCGAAGCCTCGCGTAGCCAGTTATGGTATAGTTTAGCGATGCAATTTCCCTACAGCACTAACTACGCCTAATGGGATTAGATGAATCTACGTTCATGTCCGAATGTGGAATCGCGGCAGCTAAACAATAGAGAAGCCTCTTTGCGCCAGGCATTCCTTGCGTCCGAGCACTGGAGATGCCCTGTCGGCGCCGGGCCTGATACTGACGGAGAACATGAGATAGACCAAATGTAGACAAACTTTATGCTAGCGTACTCGAGTACAGTGGCTAAGAATGTGGTTCACGATGCTAACGCAAGGGGGACTAAAAATGCGAGACGCCGGACCAGCGTAGACAAGTCTAAAAATACAAAAGGCCCAAGCAACAGCGGTAGTAGTACTCAGAGTAGAAAAAACCCCCCGAACGAAAAAAATGCAAGGGAGACGGCAGGAACGGGGAAGACACTGGTAGATAATGAAAAAAGGGGGAGCCGTAAGAAGAAGAAAACTCCAGGCTGCGTCAAAGGAATTGACCGGGGACGAAGAAAACCCTGTAATGGGTTCAAGAAAAAGGCCCTGGAGACGAAGAATACATCGAGAGATGAAAACAGAAAAAAAAAGAACGCTTTGAGACGAAAAAAACATCATGATGCGTCAAAAAATAAGCCGTGGACGAAGAAAACCTTGTGATGGGTTAAAAAGGACGCCAGAGACAGAGAAAACATTGAGAGATAAAAACAGGAAAAAATGAACGCCCAGAGGCAAAGGAAACACCGAGATGCATTAAGGCTGGAAAAAGAAACTTCGGAGACAAGGGAAAGAGCTAGTCTAAAAAACAAAAGAAAAAAAATGTAAGTGACGAGATGCGTATTAGTCGGTGGCAAGCCGACGTGCTCCGCGCC
>LN891090.1:268946-295029 GCA_900010015.1 Tuber aestivum
CCTAATGCCACGTCACATGCGACTGTACTAACCCACTTCAATATTAGCTACATCTTCAAGCGCCCAAACCCCTTACCCTGCGTTCCAACACACCGTTACGCGTGAACATTCCCTTTGGACCATACAACATATACATTCAAGTTGGCTTCCCTCAATTCAGTACGTTACCTCGAGCTATGCCTATCAAATGTTCATTCTGCCGCCGCAAATATGCCTCCACAGGTCCTTACGAGAAGCACCTACGAATAGCACACGCCAGCCTGGGCGCTGTTCTCACGTCCGGCCTAGTACACCAGCTTCCGCTCCGGATAGAATCTGAACAGGACGATGACGGCGGCCTTCTTGGACAGAATGATCTGATCGATTCCGATTATGAATCCGACGCGGGTCCAAGCGGATACGCCCCGAATCCTGCGCATGTCCCTGACACCGAAGCACTCAATACCGACTACCGATCCCCTGATGCCATCGAAACGGCATATTATCCACTCGCTGGGCGATCTATTGGAGACGTGATAGGATTTGAGGAGGATCACAGTATTCTGATCAAGGATCCATGGGCACCATTCACAAGTGCACACGGATTCAAGCTCGCGTCTTGGTTTATTCAGAGCAAGGTGTCAAAGTCACGAATTAATGAATACTTTTCAAGTGGTCTCGGGGATTCAGCCTCAGCTGGCTATAGCTCTATGCATACGCTTGAGAACCACCTGCGATTGTTGGATCCGCACGGACAATATCTATGATGGTTCGAAGGCCAAGTTGACGACGGCAAGAGAACTTTGCCGTTTTACTACCGGAACATACTAGACTGTGTCAGATATCTTCTGCGGCAGGCAGCATACAGAGATGATTTGGTCTTCGCGCCGCGATGGGAGTATGACCACAGCGGACAGAGGGTGTACGCGGAAATGCATACCGCAGATTGGTGGTGGGACGTCCAGGTAAATTACCCACTTCTCATCAGTCATGCGAACGCCGGTTAACTGGTGCAGGAAACGCTCCCCCCTAGTGCGACTGTTGTTCCGATTATTGGGATGTCCGATCAGACGCATCTTACTAACTTCTCTGGAGACAAGAAGGCTTGGCCCGTATATATTACTGTTGGAAATCTTCCGTCGACTAGGCGTAACAAGCCTGGATCAATAGCAGTTCTCCCTCTTTGGCTCCTGCCAGTCCAGCCCAAGTTGCCAAAGTCTTCTTCCGCGAACGAACTCCAGAGACAAATCAATGCCGACACACTCCAAGGAGTATTCGAACTCATTCTCGAGCCCTTACACGACACATCGCTCCACGGCGTCCCGATTGAGTGTGCAGACGGCCAAGTTCGGAGGTGCTTCCCTATCCTGGCCGCATGGATTGCAGACCATATGGAAAACATTGCGCTACACGGTGTAAAATCGAACGCCTGTCCTAAATGCGAGGTCCCTGTGGGTGAGTTAGGTTTAGCCGAAAAGCAACCATATCCCACCCGGGATTATGTGAAATATGATCTTCTGGAACAAGATAGTCTGGATAGCGTCACGCACTCCGACTCGGAGGCAGTCCACGGCACCTCTCATGCCCTTGGAGTCAAGGTAGGGCGAAACATTTTTCATGGACTTCCCCGTGCTTCGGCGTCCAATCTGCACCAGCCAGATTTGCTACATACCATTTATCTTGGACTATTCAAGCACATGATGGACTGGGTTCAGGGATTTCTCAAGAAGCACAGGCGACAGCAGGCCTTTCACGACGCCTGGAGCGCATTACCACCCTATCCGGGATTCTTCGTCCCCCAAAAGGCCTACAGTGAGGTTACATAGTGGCAAGGAAAGGAAATGAGGAACCTAGGACGTTGCCTCTTGGGGGTCCTCGCTGCGGCTCTCAGACAGCCTGACAGTACACAAGCAACGCCTTTCAAACGTGCGCTCATCTGCGTCCGGTCATTGCTCGATTTCAGTTTGATGGCTCAATACCGTAGCCATACCCCAGAGACCATAGATTATATGGAACAATATCTTGCACGTTTTCATTCGACGAAGGATATCTTCTTGGAGTTTCGGATATCTAAAAGGACATGAGAAAAGCTCAACAACCAACGAAGAGAGCAGCGACGTCTACGGGGGCGTGTGGATCAATCTCTCACCAAATCCAAGCAGCGTCGGATGCTGGAGGAACATCGTGGGGAGGACGACGACTTATGCCTAGAACTGATGCATGCGGAATCTCATTTTAACTTTATTAAGATGTATCTGCTCGGCCATTTTCCGGATCACATATATCAGTTCGGCAACATTCAAATGTATTCAACGGAGTTTCGCGAGCTCGCACATAAGGAACAACTCAAAGATGGCTGGCGGCGTTCGAACAAAAACAACGCCGCGCGCCAGATCCTACAGAGCTACAGTCGACAGCACGGGATACACATGAGACTCTTGAACCTGGACGCGCTTCGACGTCGAGGCGCAGATCTACCTCCGGAGGCCGTTGACATGTTGAAGGCAGAAGATACCGCATCTGGGTCTGTCACATGCCGCAGGATCCTAAAGGGACGACGACGTGACGTTTCAAACATCGTGGATTTGGGCAAGGCGGTCCGAATTTCGACCGGCAGCATTTGTGACGAATTGATCCGGTATAGCCGTCGCAGCCTGCCAATGGAGCGCTCGCTTCCCGAAGATCCTGCAATACTTCGACTACTTCCGACAGAACTGATGACGCAACTTGAAATCCCCATTCCCGCGTTCGAGGAAACCGAAGTTTATGATGTCCACCGGGCGTGGTGTACGGGTTCTCGGCTCTTCCGCAAGCAACAGAGTCGCAATGATTTGGTTTGGGTGCAGGCAGGAGGGGAGCACATGTATGGTGCCCTCAGAGGACGTCTTCCCGCTAGACTCAGGACGCTGTTCAAGATCCGGGACTACAGGCACCAGGATAGGGTCTACAGACTCGCAATGGTAGAAATGACAAGTGTGGTTAATTCCGGGCGGCCATCCGATGCCCATGGTCTCGTCACGGTAGAGCAGAGGACAGAGGCACAACACTTTCCAATAGTGGACATTGGGACCATTCTGGGCCAGGCGCACCTGGTCCCAGCCGGTAACCGGCGATGGCTGGTGAATAGTAGAATCAATTTGAGGACGTTCAACGAGATCTATTGAGATCGCATCCGACGGAACGAATGGAGGCCCTGTGGTGTATCCTGCGTCGCAAGGCAGGATACACCACAGGGCCAGCAGGGAGCGTCGAAATCCCTACCATTGCGTAGTAACTCAGACTGTTGGTAGAAATAATTGCGTATTAGTAGAGTAAAAATTAATGATACAAGATTCAAGTTGAATGAGATTGTATTCAGAACCAGAGAACGTGTACTAGTAAACCAAGAACAGTGTGTGATGATCTGCGACATGGGCCTTGGTCGGAGCTGGCATCAGCTTGGAGACAGGAGAAGATGTGGACATCGCGATGGGAGCTCGGGCGTCAAAACTTTCATTTCGGCATCAGAAAGGTGACGCTGTAGACTCGGATGTGCTGACCGGGGGTAAACATGGAGGAAACAGGAACCGAGAGATGGCCGTCAGAGATGAAGAATGCCGGGCCCGGGAATCAAATTGGTAGTTAACGGATTGCGGTAACGACGGCTGGAAACTAGCAATCAGGAAAGGAGCGAGAACAGAGCATCAGGATGCGGAGAAACCTTGATCTCGCAGTTGACCTCAGGTCGCGGCGTCAGGACGACGACAAGATTGGATCAGAAACAGGACGCGGTCCGGACGTATGGGCGGACGGCGCCTTCTTGGAGACGGAGCGAATCGACAGGGTACAAGGGGGACGCAGATGACGCAGGGGGGCGTTGCGTCGGAGTAGTGGACCCACGGGACGCAGGGGACGAGCGCGCTGCGTCGGGATGTGAGACGCGCGGATCTGACAGGGAATGAATTTTTGCTGATGTGGGAGACAGGAGCATACCGAAGGCAACCCCAGCAAACCAGAGGAATAGAAAAACGACACACCACATCTGCAAGTAAGCAGAAAAAGGAGCTGACGACAAGCAAGGGCAACCAGTGACAGCGGCAGCGAAAGGAAAACAATGAATGTTTCGAATGTGGAAAGAAAGGCCATTACGCAAAGGATTGCTATGCGAAGAAAAACAAAGGCAAATCAGTAAAAAAGGAAGTTACGAACATTCTCGAAGAAGAAATAGACGATTACCTTGAAGAAGTACACATCAATTCGGTAACGGCAATAATTGACTGCTACAAAACCACCCCAATGAATACAAAAATACTTTCCTTCCAATCATTAGAAGGAACGGTAGAAATCACCAGATTCCCAGCAAAGGTCCTATTCGATACCGGAACAATAGGATCCGATATCCTCAGCAACATATTTGTAGCAACACACGGCATAAACACCCAGGCCACCAAGTACCCAGTAACGCTCAACATGGCTATAAAAGGATCACGATCAACAAGCGACCGTCAGACAAATACCACAGTGCAGAGAGGAAAAGCGAAATTCCCGAACAACCCCATGTTGATCGGAAACGTGGCAAAATATGATGCATTACTCGGTATGCCATTTATGACACGTCACAAGGCAACCATCGGCTGTGGCGACCTGACAACCACCTTCCCTAGCC
This sequence comes from Tuber aestivum, assembly GCA_900010015.1. Taxonomy (NCBI): domain Eukaryota; kingdom Fungi; phylum Ascomycota; class Pezizomycetes; order Pezizales; family Tuberaceae; genus Tuber; species Tuber aestivum. Next base: position 273,571 of record LN891090.1, read on the forward strand.
AGAAGGTGAAGGTATCTTGCAGGCCAACAAGTGGGGAACATAGGTTAGCGGTAGCAGAAAGTGGCCAAACAATAATGGAAGAATATGACGATGTTTTCCCAGACAAAATACCGGACGGACTACCGCCACTACGAAAAATCAACCACCGAGTGCAGCTTACCCCTGGAGCGCAAATCAAGGATGAGCCAACTTACTCGGTCTCTGAGGCATACAAATCCAAACTGCATGAATGGATCCAAACGAAGCTAAACCAGAGCGTCCTTTACCGAGAAGCGGTAACGGGAGCAGCCCCTATGTTTGTGCAACACAAGAAGGATGGGGTAGGTATCAGACCCCTGGTCGACCTCAAACGATGCAACGAATTAATAATCAAGGATACGCCCTCAATACCATGGCAACAAGACATATTAAATGCGGTAGGAAGAAGGAAGTACCGAAGTAAGATAGACCTACGCGACGCGTATTTCCAAACAAGGGTGGATCCCAGGGATGAAAAAAATAACTGGCTCAAATCACCATTCACAACAATGATAAGCAGAGTAATGCTGCAAGGAGACCAGAATGCCCCCGCCACATTCATGCGCATAATGGAGGACTTATTGGGCGAATACCTACATGATTTCGTGTGGGTATATATTGATGATATACTAGTATTCTCGGATACAGCTAAGGATCATGAGAAACACCTCCGACTAGTATGCGAAAAGTTACGTAAAGCTAAGTACTATGCAAGCAAAGGGAAATCGGACCTGTTTGCAAAGGAATTAGACATTTTAGGCCACATTATTGATGATAACGGAATACATGCGGCACCAGAAAAAAGTACGAGCCTTGGAAGAATGGACGACACCAACAAACAAAAAGGAACTACAACGATTCCTGGGATTACTGAACTATGTGGCACAGTTTCTGCCCCACCATGCCACATTCGCGGCCCCGCTTTGCGACCTAACAGGAGGAGCTGAATGGGTGTGGACACCGACACATGATAGGGCATTTAAAAACATTAAGCGCCTATTAAAGGAACATGCAGTCATGCAACCCCTGAAGGATCCAGGGGAACCAATATGGCTAATAACAGATGCGTCAGATGTCGGAGTAGGAGCTTGGGTAGGACAAGGACCTACATGCGAAATGGCGAGACCGGCAATGCTCCATAGCCGAAAGTTCACTAATCCACAACTAAATTATCGAACAACCGACAAGGAAGCACTAGCCATAGTAGACGCCTTACACAGTTTCAGCCACATATTTATGGGAAGAAAGTTCACGATTGTCACAGACCACCGCCCGTTAATATTCCTGAAAACCATGAAGCAACTCAGCAGGAAACAGATTAGATGGATAATGGAACTCAGCAAATACGACACAAGGATAATCTACCAACAGGGCAGCAAAAACTATTTAGCTGACGCTCTTTCCCGGATCTATGAAGACATTCCTCTAGAAGAACATCCCTACTATGCCCAAGACAGTACAAGTCAGGACGACGACCTATCCGATACCACAGAATTCGAACGGAACACCACAACTTATCAAGCGACAATGTAAAACTACCAGCCACCTTCGGTCCAAGACACTCCAAATTCACCCCCTCCTGTACTCCAGGAACCTGAAAGCTGGGCGGCAGACTGTACCATCCGAGAAGGTAACGACTGGGGAGACCGAACCACCCACACTAGTACTCCCCCGTCAGAACGAGACCATGCAAGCCTCTATTTCACTCCATGCGATATTGACGAATGCACTTATCATGCAAGCGACAAACTAGGGTCAGGGTATTCCCCTAAACCAAAGTCTCAACGGTCAGGAACATCCTACGGAACACCTGATGAAGACGCACTTGCAGAGATGCAACAACTCACATCAGAACCCGATATGCCCCATCCAAACCACGAACCCTCCATCTATCACCCCCGCCCAGAAACATGGGTCGATCCATCTAGGTTGCAAATCCCAATCGAGGGACCACCAAGCAGCCCGCCACCCTTCTTACAAACGTGCAGTAATACAGAAAATGCACCCATATCTAGAGTAAGCGAAGAATCGGAGGCATACGCCAACGAAGTGATTGAATCAGTTATGCCACCAGCAATGGACGAGTACAGAAGAAACCTATATCACGATACTACCGAAGACACGGCCCCTAGACGAATAACGAATAGAAACACAGACATCGAAGAGGAACAAGCTACGTTCCGAGTATGCAGGAAGATGGAAAATAACCTACGGCCACAGATGATTAAAGCCTACCAAAATGACCTACTATATGATAAGATAGTAAGTGGAAGTTCAACGGACCTCAACCTCTACGAGGTAGACGATGGTTTAGTCTATTCGCCAACAAGATACGGTCAATGGTGCCTGTATATCCCACACAGGTATGCAGGAGACAAGGAAACCCTACGAGAATACATTATAAGGAACATCCGCACAAACGGTCACCATAGCGCAAAAACGGACCTCCACTATGCGACTGGTTACTTCTTTTGGCTGCAGATGGGAAACGACCTCCCCCAATACGTGGCACAATGTGACACATGCCAGACCAACAAACCCAGAACCCAACTACTTGAGGGCACAGCAAGAATGCTACCGATCCCAGCAGAAGTGTTTGAATTGCTCGCTATCGACTTTGCAGGACCATTCAACAAATCGGATCGATATGACACGGTCATGGCGGTGATGGACAGATTAAGCGCATGGACCTGGTTTATACCCACGAAATCAACGAACACAACAGAACAAACAATTGCGGAATTAACCGAACATGTGTGTACACCACATGGGTACCCTTGCTCCATAGTGACCGATGCGGACCCACGGTTCACGTCCAAATTCTGGCAACAATGGTGCAAATCCCTTGGCATTGAACACCTTTGTGCTCAGCCAGGCCACTACGAGACCAATGGCCAAGTGGAGCGACGGATCAGAGAACTCAAAACCGCAATGCGGAATATAACGAATAAAAGATAGAATAATTGGAAACCAGCACTAGCGGAAGCAGCAGCGCACATAAACAGATCGTATACAGAAACCTATGGATGCTCGCCCTATGTGGTAGTATATGGGAAAGAATATCCAATGATGAAGACCCTCCGATTTGGGAATTCATCCGTGCCGGCCACTGATGAATTCCTTAACAGACACGAGGAAATGAGGAACCTAGTGTACCAGAACCTTCAACTGGCCAGATTCAGGACAACTCGAAAAGCTGCAAAACGACGCAGAATACACAAACGCATCCCTATCGGACAACAAATCCTAGTATATGGGAGCCAATTCGCAACGCAGTTCAGAAGGAGCAAGAAACTTCAACCGATGTGGAGAGGTCCCTTCACGGTCATCGGATTTGACAAATACACAGAAAACTACACGGTAAAAATGAACCCAAAAATATACTGCCGGCCTGAGGGCACCTTTCATGCAAGCGCGATTAAGAAATACATCCCAAACGATGATGGGAAATTCCCCGGACGAGCCCACACGAAGCCAGCGCCAATACTGGTAAATAAACACCCGGAATGGGAAGTTGAGGGGATCTTGGACCACCGACAGCCCTACAATAGAGACGAGTTCCTAGTCAGTTGGAAGGATTACCCCCGAAGTGAAAACAGTTGGGAACCCGTGGAACGACTCACAAATGCAACAGAACTAATCCACAAATGGTGGTCTACTAACAAGGAAGGAGACCCGCCAATAATCCATGAAGTAACAATGTGTTGGGCACCAACAATTCCCGATGTAAACCGATGGCAATTCACCCCGTGGACGGCAAAGGGCTTTTGGGCCCCCTACAGTGACGATGAATTCTCACCAGGAGACGAAACTGGGCAGGACTCAGAATCACCCACACCATCAGAAATCTAAGCGAGACCCACACACACTACCTACATGAAACCCACACACCCACACCAAAAAATATTAATCTAAGCGAGACCCATACACACCACCTACACGAAACCCACGCACCCACACCAAAAAATATTGATCTAAGCGAGACCCACACACACTACCTACACGAAACCCACACACACCACCTACACGAAAACCACACACCCACCGAATCACATAAAAAGGTGCACTTCGCACCGAGTTACGAACCAATGAACAAATCCTACCTCCCTACACTGCTACGCACATCACCTGCAATACCTCCTACCCACATACATACAGTAAAACGCACCCCATCCTATACTCCCCATGCATAACACGGACTTCACGAAACTTAGCGAGAAAGACTCCTACCTCTGGCAACTCAACTTCAGACACCTCGCAGACATACCTACCGTGCAGAGGCGAAAACCGATCTACATATTTTGTTGCCTCAGATGCAACCAGATGGATTGCATAACAACGAATGCGCGGTGGAAATCACTGAAACGGGCCTACAATAAGAAATGCGCACCAGCACATTTTACCTCCTACATGTGTAGGAACTGTACCGGGCCGGACCTGGGAGAGGGATGTGTCGGAGGACCGGCATGCTTTTACAACTCCCAGTGCCATTCGGGCTGGGATGACGATGATGATGAGCTGGATGAGGCTCGGGCTTCTTTTCTTTCTTTGTTCGGTTAAGTTATTGGGAGTTTTGTTTTGTTTTGGGGAGTGTAACCGGAGCTGGTACTCGGTTAAAGTTAGTTTGTTTTATGTTTTGTTTTAAGTATCGGTTGATACTTAGTTTGTTTTATGTGTTGTTTTAAGTATCGGTTGATACTTAGGTTGTTTTATGTTTTGTTTTAAGTATCAGTGGATACTTGGTTATTTTTATGTTTTGATTGAGTAAGAACATGAGTGAGAATTCATGATCGTACTCAAACACATGTACTTAAAAAGACCGCCGTTCTCCACTCTGGAAACGGCAGACTTCGACAGATAGTATTCTAATATACTCGGTTGAATGGTTATCTCTATTTTCCTATTACACCACCGAAGCCTCCCTTAGCGAGCCCAGACTGTTACTCTCCGGCAGAAAAACACTCGGCTCCTATTGTACACAGCAGCGTGACTAGCGCCCCGGCGTGAACACGTTACAGCGCTATCTACTCCCAATAGTGGGAAATGTGGCTGTCAATATTTCGGATTTTATTGATCATTACATGGTGGAGGTGTATATAATCCTTTAGAGACCCTTCAATGCTACACTTTCTATAGGTTAGCAAGGGCTATTCCGAAAGTGGTGTCAACTCCTGGCTCGGAGGCATAGGGACAGATAGAGGTTAGAGGCAGGCTTGAGTTGGGAAGTTGTAGCGTGAGTTTGTGGGACGAGGTGTTTCCTCCAGAAACAGACCGCCACCAACAACTCTGGACAACAATGATAGATCCGGAGGTCCTATTATGGGTAACTTAACTTTATACAAATACTACACTTGATACTAGCCTAGTGTTTAGTTAACTTTACCTCACTATGGTGCATATTTTTAAACGAGAAGCATTGGTATTCTGAACGAACCCTCCGGGGATTAACCCCCCTACCTGGATTTAAACAGATCTCCCTTTGTGAAAATACTGCACTGACATTATGCAATGCGGCAAGACCCTGCTCTATTCCACAAGATCTGATACGCCCCCTAAGGTTCATGTTGAAGTCAAGAAGGCAGAAACTAATATGTCTTAAAGGTATTACCACTCAGCTCCTGAGGCTTGGAGGGATTTGTGCAACACGGCTAAATTTGTAGATCGATAATACCTACAAGTAAGTGTTGGAGCGCTGATATCTCCTCTTTTTATTTAGCAACTAGAGATCATCCATACTTTCTTTTCCCCTCCGCATTTCTGTCCTCTACCAACTCCTTCCCCGCATAGCCGAAGAGATTCCTCATTCCACAGATAGTAGAGCCTCACCCCTTTCTCATAACACCCTATGCTTAACCTTTGGTTCCTCCGACCCAGGCGAATAACACCTCCGATTCTCATGTTTTCCTTCTCCTCATTCTAAATATATAGGACACTGCTTTGACATTCAGTTTACTTGACGAAGTTAGAAAAATCGTACACTTTTACACACGCATTCCGATGCTAACTACCGTCCATCAAAGCAGTAAGGACACTCACCAGTTGAACTAGTGAGCGGGTAATAGAATAACGATGGTTCTAACGCTGCTCACTTGATCGATGTTGCAAGATCAGCACGGGCCGGTGATCTCCCGAGAATTCGCCTAGAGTGACAGCGGGCTACGATCCCGCTTCTGGAACCCACCGGACCTAGCCTGGCCTGTCCTAAGGTGTTAAATATACGAGAACGGATACATACAGGCATTGTGAACATTCACAGATATACGCGACTCTCTATCTACCTCTAATACCTGACACCCAAGTCTGCGCCTCATGTTTGCTCTGGCTGCTTTTGTTTCTCTTCCCCCTCTCCGAACTCTCATGAAGATCAATCCGCATCCTTCATCAATATTCCATCGAATCGCGGGGTTCCCTTTTCTCAGTTCTCTCTTGGTCTTGGCTCTTAGTGTACAAGCTCAATTCTATTTTCACTTTCCTCACTGTTCTCCTCCTGTCCCGTAAAACCCTCATTGAAATCATTGACATTACCGTTCAATCAACCACCATTTCCAACACCAGGTATCTGACGTCTTCCGAGTGATCCGACATGATTCCTCGAGTTTTGAAGTATAATTAAGTTCCAATCTAATTTATCCTAGTCTACACGGAAACCGGGGTCAAACTTACCAATCCCCGAATAAAAATGCAAAACTAATTAAATACTACCATGGATAGACCCATATCACAGCCACTCCTCCCAAATATAAGCCAAAAATCACCACCACGGCTCACCGGCGCTTGGGCAGTTCGATCTCATCTCCGATTAAAGCCTCTTCCCATTTCGCAACTTCCCTCCGCAAATCCACCAAGCAGTCTGGTCCTCCAATCCGAGCAATATATCACTCTTGGGTAACAAAAACCGATTTACCCCAACAAGCCCGAGAACCCCTCACATGATCAAACACTTGATAAAACACGTACCAAATTCACAGCACATAGGAGCTTGTGCGTCATGGCAGACCCGCCGGCAATCTGGGTCTCCTCAGAAGTGCCAGGGAATGGGCACCATCGGCCTATCCGTCGCCTTATATTCAATGGTTGTTGGGACATCCGGAACAGGCAGGTATTCGCGGTGGATCGAACCAGCCGCCACGACATCTTCAAGGTGACGGAGGGGAGCATACAAGCTTCACCGTGCCTAGCTCTCTAACACCAATGACGAGTGGTGGTATGGTTCGTCTCTACAACCCGACCCTTGAGTTCCACGAAAACCCTCCTGTAAAATGGGTTCCCAGCGGCCACCCAAGAGCCATCCCCCTCTGTCGTCCGGGTGGGAATACCGAGCCGAGGGACCGGTGCCGCAGCCATCACGCTCTTCAGCACGGAATCGCAGAATGACCAAAAAGCTCCAGATGCCTGGTTCGGCCTCCCAAGTATTCCGCACGCCTCGTCAGATGCAAGGTCCCACCGGATATGCGTTGGTGAGGGTTTAATGGTATATGGGTTAAAACTTTGTGCATGTATGTGACTGATGAGCGATATATCACCTCCGCCATTATTGCATACGGGAGTAGGGGATTAATGGTCACCAGTCCGGATTTTGGTGTGGATCCGGAGTGTAAATGCGAATTCTTGCATAAATACCCAGGCCCAGCCGGATCCTCGGGATGAGGAAAGTGAGGAAATGGATTTCCTCGCTACGTCTCATGTCTCCTAAAAACAGCTTTTCTTCTCCAAACGGCCCCTCACCTCCAGACTTGTAGCCTCTTTTCGATATCTTTTCAACAAGATAATGAGATACCGCATATTCACTAGTGAGTATACCATATATCTTCCATCTCGTAACCAAGAGGAATAAAAATAATTAATGTTTCCCTGGGGGGTTGGTTAAATTTGTGTTCTGATATTGGACAAGGACCGATATTTCTCAATATGATACACTAGACGGCAGCTCATTGGCTCTAACCCGTCGCACTATCAAGACGGCAGCAGAGGTAGCTTGCTAACTCCTTTTAGGGTACTCCGGGGATCTGCCTGCCTCGCGGGTAGGAAGGGAGCAGGTTGTGATTCGTACTCCGTTTGGTCCTGGGCAGGGTAGGGCATTTGGTTTTTGGCGGAAGCGCCGGGAAGACAGATGTGCTACAAATTTTCTTAACGACTTAGGATGGAGGGCCACGTGAGGCCCAGGTAGGGCTCAAGAGGAAAGCCATCGAGGAAGCTGCTAGCAAATAGGGCATGGGAGGCTGGTGGGTAGCTTGTCCTGTGTATAATACTAGCATCAAGGCACATGGTTGGAGGATAACAAACGAGTGATTTATGATTGAAGTGTAACAGTGTGAATACAAGTAGCTTATTGGATGGGAAAGGACCCCATTTCAAATTAACCAGGAAAAATTATATCATTAAAAACGCCCAACACCTCCGTACTTCGCTTCAACAGATCGCGGCCCGTAGGCTCTCGCTCGTCATTCTTGTTCCTTCCGTCTGGCCCACAATTGATCACCGTAGATTCCTACAGTATGCCACCCCGGTAGGGGCTAGTAGTCCAGGCCTTCCACATTTCGTCTAGCCAAACTAGCTGAAATATGATTAATTACTTTGCGGGCTTGTCACCCTTGGGGGAGACTGCTCACCTCGGCAAATAACGGACAACATGGCGAGCAAATTGTGGCCGCTTATCCTAAGGGTTTCCTGGTAGCGTCTGTCACACACGCCGCTCTACCGTTTCTGAATCATCACACACTCCTTGTAATCGCAGCAGCGTAGCTAGGTTGTTGGCACTCAACCGGGTTCTGGGATGGTCGGGCCCAAGAATCTTCTCACGCCCCTCCAGTGCACGCCGATGCATCGTCTCCGATTCATCGTACTTTCCTTGGTCTTGGAGAATGGAAGCAATGTTACTAACACTGGTTAAGGTGTGCGGGTGGTCCGGTCCAAGAATCTTCTCATACCCTTCCAGTGAACGCCGGTGGGTCATCTCTGATTCATTGTACTTTCCTTGGTCTTGAAACGTGGAAGCCAAATTACTGACGCTTGACAGGGTGTATGGGTGATCTGGTCCAAGAATCTTCTCGAACCCCTCTAGTACATGCCAATGCATCGTCTCCGATTCATTGTAATTTCCTTGGCGTTCCAGCACAATAGCCAGGTTATTGAGACTTGTTAGGGTGTCTTGGTGGTCCGGTCCCAGAATCTTCTCTTGCCCCTCAAGTGCACGCCAATTCATCATCTCTGATTCCTTGTATTTTCCTTGGTCTTCCAGCGTACGAGCTAGGCTGCTGAAACTTTTCAGGGTATCCGGGTGGTCTGGTCGAAGAATCTTTTCGCGTCCCTCCACTGCACGCCGGTTCATCTCCTCTGATTCGTTGTATTTTCCCCGGTACCGTAGCACTACACCCAGGTGGTGGATAGCATGCAGGACGATGGGATCATCCGGGCCCAATGACCCTTCCATGTCCTGTAAAAAATTCCGAAATATCCCCTCGGCCACATCTACCTTCCGTTGATCTGCGATTACCGCCCCCAGGAGTATAACCCTCATCTGACCTTCCCCACCCCAATCATAATCTCTATCTTCCCGAAGTGCGATACATCGACGGAATTGAGTTTCTCCGTCACTGTAGAGACCCATATATCGAAAGTACTGTCCCAGGCGAAAACAAAGTTCTTCGGCTACGGGATTGGGTGAATCTTTGGTTACTGCAAGTGCATGCGGAATGTATGCGCGACCAATATGTCTCCACTTGTTCTCATCTTGAGGGAACAACTTTGAAACCACTTTCAGTGCAGTGGCCTTCCATTGATTTAACTCTTCTGTTGGTAAATACACTTGCAAGGACAGTTGGACCAAACGGTGAAGCTCGTAAAAGTTTTTGTCCCCAGATTTAACAGTCGTAACTAGCGAAAATCCCAATAGTGTTCCAATGGCCTGACGAAACCCAACTCGGTTATCTACCCCTTCTAAGCCACTTTGAGATAATAGCTCCTCGGGTATATTCTGACGATCGAAACAGGCAATTAGGCGCAAAAGGTTTGCTGCTAAGGGCATTCGGAGTGTGATTCGTTCAAAGGTGATAAAGTACGTTGCTAGGATGCTTTCGGTCATATCGGAATCTCTTTGAATATCATAAAATGGCTGCGAAAGTAGGCTCTTCGCTTGTTCGTCGCTTCCCTGGAAAATGGACCAGTAACAGGATGGCAGTGTCTGGGTCTCGGTCATGAAAGCAGCCGCCCCTACGATAGCCAGCGGGACGTAATGCACGGAGTCCAGGATCATTGTGACAGCCTCTTTTTCTTCATCCCTCCAATTGGTCCAGCGACAAAAGCGCTTCAAGAACAGCGCTTGGGCTTCCTCCCCCTCCATTCTTCCGACACCGATCCTTTCACAACCCTGCCAGGACACAACCTTGAGGGATCTAGTGGTGAATATTAGAGTACCCCGAGGACCTTGAGGTATGAATTTGGAGATGGGACCGCTACTGCCGGTAAAGTCATCCTCGTTATCGGCATTGTCAATAACCAGTATCCAATCACCGCTGTCTGGTCCTTCGAACCACCTTTTTATACCCGCTAGGAATTGCTCTTTGTCCGTCTCGGGGCTAACTAGGGGGATTCGCGCGTGTTGTGCAATAGCTCTGAAACCATCGATAAATTTCAGCACCCTACTCCCCTGCACCCAGAAAATGTCACAGTCGGCACCGCTTCCGCACTGATAAACGTATTCGAGGGCAATCTGGGTTTTTCTAAGGAAGGTTAGTAAACACCCGAAGCAAGAATAATGAATACATACCCAGATCCGCCGAGCCCATGAAGTGCGATCCGGTGGTGACCATTGCCCTTGGTAAGCCTCCTTATTGACTTAATAAGATCTTTGCGGCCAGTGAACTTGGTGTTTCGGCGATAGGGAATTATCCGGTAAGGCCGAGACGCCTCTCCTAGTCGTAATAGCACATTAGATCCTTGCCGGAAACCTGTCGGGAAAGCTGATAATACCTCTATCCCCAGCTCTAAACACAGCCCATTGATTTATCTGCCCGATATTGGTAACATTGCTCCGGTTATTATTATTACTTCCAAAAACATTATGATCCCCCGAATTCCCACTGTAGTCCCCGCTGATATCGGCTTGGATATTTCTGCGAGGATTATTAGGCGAGTGCTTGTTATTCTCAAATTCGCCAAAGGGGAGGGGAACCCACCGAGCCATCAAGTGCTATAGTATTTAGCTCCCTGTAGGGCCGCTTTCGGAGGTCTGGTCAGAAAGCGATAAGATGTCGCGGGCCTATCCGAAAAGTAACCTATTTTTCGCCAATCGCGGTGTCAGAGTTCAAAATCCTTTCACAAACCCTGAAAAAAACCAACAAGGCGAGGATGCTCGTAGAAAGAGTAGCCGAGGACCCAACCTTGGATATGGAGATGAATGATTCTGTAGTTTTGAGGTTACTTTGGGATGTGATCCTTGCTCGAGTTGTGGGAATTCAGTGAAGCCGAAAGATTTGGCGAAAGGACCCTCAGTAGGTACTCGAGCGATGGCGTCTCCGGGCAGGGAGGCAAATACAAACTCTGGCCCAGAAATCCAAAGTTCTACCCTAGCAACTCCGGCTGAGGAAAAGCCTGAGAAAAGCAAACAACAGGGTATTGTGACACAGAAAAAATACCCCTCCGGTGTTTGGGGAAATTTACAGGGACCGATAATTGGTTAGAATCTGGTTGCGGGTTGTACCGTGGCTAGCATTTGGCGCATGTTGGGCTGTGCCGGGAGATACATGACATGAAGGGTTAACGGCCTCCTGAGAGCACAGCATTTTCCTTCACCCTGCGGCAGCCTGGCATTTAGGGTACTCCTCAGCCAGGGCTGCTGTGGGCACAGACTTGGTTGTCACCCCTTCTCTTCTCTCTCGCTTCCATCCAAAGCTGTCACCCTTTCAAGGAGAAACGAATGCACCCCCCAGCGATACAAGTTCTAGTACGATACCATGAAACCGATCATCCGCGCAAAACCGGAGATGAGCATATAAGCCATAAAACAACGAAAGATGTATCAAGTACGAGTACCGTACAATACCGGTGTTCCTATACAGTGCTAATAACAACTCCGCGGAGCACCCGGAAACCAGCCGACTCGCATCTGCAAGCGCAAGTGCTGTGGGGGCCTCTGTGAGCATTCCCAATGGGAATGGAACAAGTTGTATCGAATGTTGCACAAGGCTGACATTGAGGCCCAAGGTGTGCATCGCGTACGGCACGCAACCTTAGAGTTGACAGTCTAATTGTACACAAGTTTCTTCATTCCGAGTCTCTATCATACAATTCGGATCCGGGCGGAGGGCGGCTGGGCATTTACGGGACTCAGTCGGTATGAAAGTATGCCCAGGCCTCTTGTTGTTCCCTTCTAAATTCCCACCCGAGACCCTCCATGCCATCGCGCCAAAACTTTCAGCCTTATATGGGCAGTAGCCCCCGAGTCACTCGATGCTACCAGTGCTCAAGCAGGGCTGATAGTTCCAAAGATTTTCCCCAATATGCACATATAATTGTTCGAGTACCAAATCGATTGTGAAACAGCCAATGCGCAACTGAGGCTTAAAATTGTGTCAGGACAGTTCACTCCCCTCGCAGGATAGAGATGCCATGGCGGTTGTTATATCGGCTCAATGGTCGAAAGATAGCCAACTGCCGGAGGATTTAACAAGTGAACAAAGGAGAAAAAGAAAGAGAGATCGCAAACATATGGTAGGCATTATGGGGGGAGATCCTTGGCACTGGTCGACTTTCATTAGCAGCTACACCCGCCTAATGCGGCGCAATCTACCACCGAGAGCTCTACCAGTACAAGTACCCGAGTCAATGCTGCAGAGAAGGCCTTCGGTGATCCGGCTTACGGGGTTAGGAGAGGATGGAGGTATTTGAAAGTTGGGATTCAAGAGGGGGATTCTTTCACCCTTAATTAGCAGGAGTAGTATTGTGGGAAAAAGCCGAGCGAACCAACAAACATTGCAGGTCAGTCAATAGCCTCGCAGGTAATTTGAACCCAAGGCTACGGTAGAAATATCAGTGAATTTCAAGACATTCGGGGGCCCTGGTGCCGAGGCTTTGTGCTTTCAGAGGGCCTTGGGATTGGGATGTCCGAATACAGGGCTTGCTGTGACGAATACGGTATGATAACTGCCGTGGTTTTTCTAGAAAGGTTGTGTCATAGAACCCCCGTATTCAGAAAACGGGTTCCATCTCCCTCGCTCCCTTTACAATGAGACCCCCCGTTCATTGCTGCATTGACTCGCGTACCGTACTCGAGTACCTTACTAGCACACATTCGCGCAAAACCAAGTTAGCTGCAGCGTCCTAATTGGACATTCCCTCCGCATTCGGTCCCCGCCGGATCTCTCCCCCGTTATATTAATCCTGGAGGCAAGACATCCTGGGGGGCTGGCTCTCCTGTCCCCATCATGTTAGGAGGACCAGACTGTTACCGGCAAATACTTGCATCGCAAGGGTTTATCAGATAATGTGCTCGAGTACTGTACCGTACATGTGTGATCCGCCAAGTGGATGGATTGGGGTCGTTGCCCTCCGTACACATTAATCATCCCACTATCATACAAGTACCTATATGTTGTTATCAAATGCGGTAGCCATAATCTTCTGATACATCACGGGGCGGAAATACTAGTATCGCCCCCATGCGTACGTGCAATTGTGTGCTATACTCGAGTAGCTTATCAGGCTGTGCAACCGGAACTATTTCAGGTGTTGGCCAAGCGATCTTGCAGAGCCGCATGTTTGGTGAGAAGGTGTGAAAGACGACTTTATGTCACAGTGGGATGCGCTGTCTGCCTTGGTACAAGCCCACCATCTCAGGCATCATTCTAGCTAGCTACCTGATGGGCAATACTATTTACCGGACGAACTACTACAGTCGGGCTCGTTGATGGCCCCGGGGCGGATCGCTACGGACTATGTGGATAGCTTTCGCGACGCGGCTGCTTGGCCCCCGGCATGGATACAGCAGACAGGCTGAACACTACCACGAAGGGAAGCTATCAGCAAGGAGGAACCCTCGCCTCCACATCCTACCGGTGGTATCTTTGACAATACCAAATCTTACAAGTTCCAAACTCCTATTGAGCCTGCTCTTTTCCACTCCACCCCATGTACCCACAAAACTGGTACCCCATGTTGTGAACACAAACTTACCGGTTCACGGAGATGGGTTGACCCCGCCAAGTGGTTGCTTGGCGCCCGCTACATGATGTGCCTTGGAAACAATTTTTTGAGCCCCAGGGTTGCATTTCGCATGGATCCTAGCAAGAGCCCTCTCGTGGGATAGAAAGTTGCAGTCCCTGGCAGTTCCCAGAAATCTGGGTAGATAGAGCTTTCTTCAGTTGGGCTCGAAATCCTGGAAAAGAAGCTGACACTATTAAACAGGTGGATTCAGGCAACATATTTCAACTGACTTCATCATCAGACAAACTTACAGGTAACAAATAAGGTAATTTCGAGTAACGCTGATTCGGTAGTACCAAGGCAGTAGGGGCCTTCCGGTGGTGGTGGTGGACCAGCATAGTTGTCCGGGAGGTTTGGAGGTGTATAGTATGGTACTCGGGTAGCGAAGTGTGTTATCCCGTCTATGGAAGGTGGCTATCTAGATAACGATACAACTTAGTGGCTAACATAGCACAAGGGAGCAAGACCTTGCACTCACCGGCTCCTCATGATGCTCCACACATAGACAACTTTGTCCATACATTTCCCAATATCCGTCTTCCCCATATAACCTGCGAAGCACAAGACTTCACACCGGACGAGGTTTTCGCTTCTCTGGACAGAATCCCCATCCATGAAAATCAAGGTCTACCTACCTGGCATGTTGCATGTAAGGCTTTAGCATCTGGTTCAACTCCCCGGGTATGATCTGTTGTGACATTGTTTTGCACTATTTGTAGACTGGGGGCACAGGGGAGCTTTTGGATCAATCAGCGGTATCTCAATCATTGATACTTATTCGGTTATCACTATCTACACTGTTTTATTTATCAGCGAAAAAACAACATTATCCACACAAATTAGAGGATTCCCATGTTTCTTCTTCTCTCACCGTTTTCTCTTCCATTCTCCCCTCCCACCTCGTGACCCCGATTCCCTTCCCTTCGATTCTGTCTCCTCAATACCCCTTGCTTCTCCTCACCGCCTCCCACTTTTGCACTTTTAAACTTTCTTTTGTATCCTTTTTACAAGACCATGAGCTACTACATTCACCGGTAATGCATCCAGAATTTCTAATCTTGTACGGAACAAATACGGTATGTATGAGTAAAATATCATGAAAGCAACCTGATCCTTACATGGATCACTACACCCTTCTCTGTCATCCCACACATGTCTAATCTCCTCCGCACACTTTGGTGATAATAAAGGAAAAACATATCTTCAAAAACACCTAGAAATAACTTTGCCTCTATAACATCCTTCCCATGTCTTTCATGACCAACCATAGCTCACTATCACAATCCATTCCAACATTATACCTATATCTCCATTGCTTCAAGTTGGTTCCCCCCACATTGCCTGTCCCTGCAAGAATAGAGCTCTTTCAATCCCAATTAGAGAAAATGTGCCAGGAAGATAACAAAACAGCATGTACTAGTACTATGCCCTTTACTCTAATTTTCGGGGATTGGTACTTGTCCAATATCCCGCTGCGTGGCTGCCCAAGCATGACCTGCTCGGTTGTTGACATGTTGTTCCAGTTTCTAATAATCTTCCTGATATGAACTGTGCTCTTGGTGATTCGGGGCCTTTTTTTGTTGTCCCTGATTGTGGGGTTCCGGGTGTTTCCTTTGGAACCTCATGACTACTAGCCCGGCACCTAGGGCTATCTTAGTGGTTTGTGACTCTTGGGAGGGGGGACATAGGGTGATGGTTGAGGGGGCCATGAAGGATTTCGTGTAACATAGCACTTAAGCCAAGTGATACGGCTTACCGGAGGAGGCATACTTGGAAATAAATCCGGAAGAGTATGAAGGGACCGTGTTGTACAGGACTGTTTGATATCTCTAGATGGCTGGAACAGACAAGAATCGGAGATGGCATTGGTGAATGTATTTGCTTGACGGTCATCTCATGTCACTGTGCTTCCGCTAGGGGCCTACAATAGTATTCGCGGTATTTAAGACACTATTTGGGCAGCAAATGGCATCAGGGTCCTGTGGGAGCGATATTGCTGACGACACATACTGCTATCGGATTCCGAGTGGGAATGTGATCTCCAATGAATTTATTGTACAAATTTTGAGTCAACCAAGTGTAGGATTAGCAGTGTGGAGGTAATAGAAAGTCCAATGATGGCTAGCGCTATCTAGTCTTAGTCATGGAAATCTAGCCATCAAGATTCATGGCACTTGCTGATCTTTACATAGTGGAGATGTATATAATCCTTTAGAGCCTCTTCAATACTATGCATTATATGGGTCAGCGAGGACTATGCCAGAAGAGGTGTCAATTCTTCGGTTAGAGGCGCAGGGGCATCTTGAGGTATGAGGGTGACTATAATTAGGAAGCCGCAACTCAAGTGGACTAAACGAGGTGCTCTCCACTGTTAACAGGAGGTGAAAAAAAATCCCTAACAACCTTCTGTAAGCAAAGGCTCAAAGAGCTTGTTGTAAGTTTCTTAACTCTGTAGAAGCAGAGCAGCCGATGCTAACCCCACACATAGTTGCACCTCTTCATAATTCATCTCTTTGTATGGGAGGCCTCGGTAATATGAACTACCCTCTGGGGATTTACCCACTCCTCTCATACAAACTGGTCTCGCTGTACAAAAACCCTGCACTTGTCGCATTCGTTATGGCTGGATGCGGCTCTATCTCGCCTGATTTGAATCACCCCTGAGTGCCATATTGAAATCAAAAGTATAATAAGAACCTGATTCGTCTTACAGAAATCGCCGCCCAACTACCCGTGGTGCCTTGTAGCTGGGAATGGGATCTATACAACACTTGTAAGTCTGAATTTCAATAGTACCTACATACAAATGATGAAGCGCTGATCTCTCCTATTGTTATTAACTGCCGAGTAATCATCAATGTTTTCTTTTCTTCTCTTCTAAGTATTTCTCCCCCCTACCCCACCAACCCTTGCCGGAATAGTAAAAGAAATGTCTAACCCCAGCAGCGGTGGAACGCCACCCCTTTCTCATCGGCCCCCACGACCAGCCCTTGGTTTCTCCGGCTCAAATGGATAATACTTCCGGCCTTCCTGCTTTGCTTTTCCTTATTCCAGATATATAAGACACGGCTTCCGCCCTCGGTTCAACTCATCATGTGGGAAAACTCGTGCACTTTAACACACGCATTTCGATCCTAAATACGCTACCCGGGCCAACTAGAGAGTAGGTATTACAACAACAACCATCCCAACCACATCTGCTTGAGATGTTGCCTACTGAAGCCACAGACCGTAGACTACACTCCTTGGCTAGGCGGATTTATTACATGAGGCAAGTTTACCAGTAATGATAAGGGGGGTTCGGAAACTAGTTATTGTGACCTTAGTTATACTAACACATAGCCAGTCTCCCACTACTATCAATGCGAGGCCCGGCTGCCTCTATTCATGCCAAAAGGGTGTCGTAAATCACCGGCACTCCAGTTGATCACCCGGCCAACCTCACACCTCGGCGAAGTTAACAGAATTACCGGAACCTTGTCCGGAGGTACTAGAATCTTCGCCCTTTCATTTGTCATGTTTATACTTGGATTTATAAGAGAGGTGGAATTTTCTAGGGCATGTTATGGATAAATGTAGAGAAAGGGATGATTGGAAGTAAAGTCAAGCCATGGGACACATGGTAGAAGAGGAATCGTTGATTGGAGGAACCACCGGTTAAATGCGATGATGGGAGAAATTGAGAGAAGAAAAAAGAAAGGGAATGCGGGGTATGGCTGATCACACGATATGAAGTGATGGGAACCAGGGGAGGTTGAGGTGAGAAATGAAGGAAGTTCCTGGATGTATATAAGGGCGCAGACTTGCCTATGAAGAGAAAGCAAGCAGGACAATTGAGATCGCAATACCGAACCGACGAACAGCTTCCAAGTGCGCAGAAAGATTCAACTCGGTCACGTTTTATAAAAAAGGGTTAGGCAATAATGATGGAGAATGGGTTGGTAGAATTGATTGAAGGTCCGACCGGGCGATCTGATTTTGTTGGCTGCTGGTGTGAGGACAAAAGGGGGATTGGATCTGGTTGTCCAGGAGCAGAAGGTACGGGGCCCCATTGTGCCTAGGAGGGAGTAGAGTGGTTCAGCAATTTAGTTTGGGCTGGTAGGGTTGCTTGGGGGAGGAGTTCGTTCCAGACCGTGTGACTGACAAGGAACCGGCTGAGAACATTCCTTCTTGCTTGCCAGATAACGGTAGGGTCACTGACAAAATGGCAAATGAATGGGAAACACTGCAGCTACCTCTCCCGATAGGAATTGCGAGAGGTGTCAATAGACATACCCCCGAAAAAATGTGCGATCGCAGCCGTCTGGTGCAGGATAATCTGAGAAGTTGAAGGGTTCCCATACAGCTCGGCCCTACCAAAATTCACAAAGCTGGGTTCCCCGAGAGGAACCCGATTTTCTGCAACCCCAACGTGGTCTTATTATACTAGTACAACTAACTTGGGATATTATACTAGTATCGGATTGAGGATTTGAGAACTCCTGCACCCATATATATTGTATTCTGACCTCTCCAGCTCACTCTTTATTTAGATTGAATTTCTCTCACTGCGCTAACCCGCTGGCGAAGCATGCTCTACTACAAACCACGGTTAATCGCACCTAGTGCCCTCATATCACTGCTGTTTCGCCAACCCCTACTTACCATTTGGTGCTCACCCCATGCTTTATCGATTTTTCGGTAAAAGTTTTCTTTAAGTTCTCTGAATCTTAATTTCGGTAGGATACAAAATGCATCAAATCCATTGGGCCGACGAGGTGGACCGTACAAAGCCTTGCCTCAGTAGCGGCTGCTTTTTCCTCCCTGCCTGACTACTCCTTCTTGGGCTGGGATCGGTTCCCTGGTAATGCCGTCAATTTCATAAGGCTTTCCGAGGTAGTGAGCTCTCATCCAGGAGTTTTATAGAATCCCTGGCTAGCCTGCTCAACGGGATCCCGGTACAAGGTTGGTATGCATAATTCTTTCAAACTGACCCGCTGGGCATGCCCAAACTGCGAGGTGTCCACCATCATAAGTGTGTTCGTAGCCAACACCTTTTTTTTCTCCCAAGCGGTCCGGTACGGGAGCAAGATTACTGACGGCGGTGTGTCTGGTAGGACGGTTTGGGTCAGTGGCTTTGCAATTGTGCGCAAGTTCCCGCTCAAAGGGGATTTCGAAATCATTATAATTTTACTTCTCCCATAATCCAAACAAGTTGCGGATTGTCAATACGGTTCTTTCATTGTATGATCCGGAAATATACCAATAACCCTTCACTTGGTCTTTTTGCACCATTTGAAGGCTTCGCGCCCCAGAATCTCTTTCCTCTGGGAACGGCGTCCTGAGTTCTGCTGCCTAACTACCCCCTCCTCTACACACTTTGCTTATGAGTGGGTAGATAATCTGATATAAATAAATTAGGTAAACACCCGTGTCCCTTCTTGTCCCCACATTCTCTGGTCTCACCCTCTCTATTCTGTTATCTTCTCGCCCTCTCGGTTTTCTATTCTATTCTCTTCGCGGCTCTTCATGTCTTCCCAATACTCCGTTTCTTCTTACTGCCTCGTGCTTCCTGGATTCTATCATCTCTTCCGTGTCCTTTCGACAACGCCCCATCAGCTGCTACCTATTTACTGGGAAATCGATCCTGCTTCTTCTATCCCCTAAGCGAAAGGAATGAAAAGAATACTGGCTAGCCTCCTGTCATCGAGACACCGTATTGGGACTCTGGCAGAAACACCGGAAACTACGGGGTCTTTCAAAAGCCTAGAATATAGGGCCGGACAAGGTACACGATAGAAGCCGCCGGAAATGCTACCTGTCCATAGGACATGAGAGGCTGGTGGGTAACCTAGATTGGGTTTCAGAATTTATGAGATCATACCAGGTAAGATAACCAGATGATGCCAAACGAGTGACTTCTGATGAGTCCGAGTAGTAACCTCGTGACTACAAGGAGCTATTGGGTGAGATGGCGTACGACACCATTTTCTATTAAATAGAAACCAATATATAGCGAAAGTGAAATGAAACAAAAGAATATGAAATGCAAAAAGAAGCCACAAATGTCCGCTACTTCACACCACTCCATACCATACTTCAAAAACCCCCGAGCCATGGCTTCTGGATTGCCATTCTTGCCAGTCCCGCACGGTCTGTCACAGCCCCCCCTTATATTCCTACGGTCTCTCACCCCGGTATAAACTAGTACCCGACTACTGTCGCCTCTAGTCCAGACAGACTACCTGCAGTGTGATGAATCACTTCGCCGGGCTGTCGTCCTTGGGGAAGATTACTTTCCTCCGCACATAATGGACAGCACGGCGAGCAAATCGTGGCAGTGCCTCCTCAGGGTCACCTCGAAGCGGAGGCCGTATATGCCGTCCTATCCTCTCGGAGTTGTCATATTCTCGGAATCGCAGGAGAGTAGCCAGGTTGCTCGCACTTGTTAGCGTGTTTGGGTGGTCTGGTCCAAGAACCTTCTGGCACCCCTCCAGCGCACGCCGGTTCATCGTCTCTGATTCATTGTACTTTCCTAGGTATTCCAGCACAATAGCCAGGTTGTTGACACTTGACAGGGTTTCTGGGTGGTCCGGTCCGAGAATCTTCTCACGCCCCTCTAGTGCACGCCGAATCATCATCTCTGATGCGTCGTGCTTTCCTTGGTATTGGAGCGCAAGAGCAAGGTTGTCGACACTTTTTAGGGTGTTTGGGTGGTCTGGCCCGAAAACCTTATCATAACCCTCCAGCGCACACCGATTCATCGTCTCTGATTCCTTGTACTTTCCTTGGTATTGCAGCGTAAGCGCTAGGTTATTGACACTGGACAGGGTGTCTGGGTGGTCTGGGCCAAGCATCTTCTCGCGCCCCTCAAGTGCGCGCCGATTCATGCTCTCTGATTCGTCGTACTTTCCTTGGTAATGCAGAGTAAGAGCCAAGTTGTTGACATTTGATAGTGTGTCTGGATGGTCAGATCCAAGAATCTTCTCGCACCCCTCCAGTGCACCCCGCCTCAACGTCTCTGATTCATGGTAGTTTCCTAGGGATTCGAGCGTAAGAGCCAGGTTACCGGTACATGTTAGGGTGTTTGGGTGGTCTGGGCCAAGGATCTTCTTGTGCCCCTCCAGTGCACGCCGATTCATCGTCAGAGATTCACGATACCTCCCTTGGTAACGTAGCACAATGGCCAGGCTATTGACACTTGACAGGGTATCTGGGTGGTCTCGTCCAAGAATCTTCTCGCGCCCCTCCAGCGCACGCCGC
>LN891091.1:11009-39200 GCA_900010015.1 Tuber aestivum
AGGGCCTAGTGTATACTCGTTTGACTTTAGAGTTACTACCCCCTACAAATTGCAAGTACTACATGTATTTTACAATACCATATTTATTTACAAATGTTTTGGTCTAACATTATATGTACTTTAGTAGTAATATCTACTACAAAGTTAACAATATATCCAAATGTAAAATCCTGATTCTTGGCATACCGGGATGCTGGATGTATCTACTGCAAAGTCTCTAATATCCAAACATAAAGTCATGATATGGTTAGCCAATTGACTTCATTTGGACAGTTCAAGGGAACAACCTAAAAGTTATTACCTTTTTTTTCAAACAGTAAGTTATTAGATTTATAAAAAAAGTCTCAATTTATTTCTCTATTCATGAAGGTAATTAGTATAAAGTACTACTAGATTGTGATAATCAAAGTAGCCTGAGAAGTAAGAAAATAAATATAATAATTATTAAAACTAAATTAAAAATTAAAAATTAAAAACTAGGTCTAACATTATATATGCCCTCCATAGGTAGCAATAACTACCTTAATCTACTTCAGCATTATATTAACAAATTCCAATATATTCTCTTCTATAATATAACCTTATTCCTCTTAAAATTAATAGTAATTATTGTTTTTTTTTCTCCTAATCTGAGGCCATCAGGTATTAACCCTATCCTTAATAACTCTTTAAACATTCTTAATAGGATTTTCAAGTTAGCCTAGAGAGTATAGGAGCCACTGCAGTTTAGGTATTTGATACTTATATTGAACTGCTTAGATACATTATATTTGATGAATAGAGATTCTATCTTCTATAACTCAAATCTAATAGTTAGTACTCTGACTTTTCTAAAATCAGAAAGGCCAGAGCATTGAAGTTTGTCTATAAGTATAATAACTCTGTACAATTATTGTATCCTAATCATCCTACAGCTGAAGAACTAAGAAACTTCTTTTTTCTTCCAGTATACTTCCTCAAATCATTACTGCATTTTTTTTAAAAAAAAACTTTAAAGTTAAGTATAACTCCTCATACTCCTCCCCTAGATACCAGGTTATCTAAACTGTCTTATAAGTATCTTATACTCAAATATAGTACTTATCAGTCTAGATAACCCAATACCAGTCTTCTAGAATCTAATAGCGATAGATAAGAATAAGCTAAAACTATTTCTTCTTCTGTAAATCATTCAGAAATAGCTTCTTACAGGCTTTACAGTACTAGTACCCTTTAAGAATGAAGGCTTTCTGCCAAGTCTTGTTATAAGCTTGTATCATACACTACAAATGTTTACAATATTAATAAAAGTCATTTAGTAGTATATTGAGTCACTTGTTATAGTGGTAATAATAGTTCTTCAAGTAGACAAGTTAATTGAAAAGGGTTAGTCTTTTCACTTCTTTGGAATCACTAGTACTTGACTGATAGCTCAGACTGTATTAACCCCTAAGATTTTGGTCTTCAGTAATTTTTTAATAGGTTCAGTCTGTACTAAACTACAGTGCCTAAATATAGTATCTTTGCTTGTAGGAGGTTTTCTGGGTTTTAATGTAAGGCATGGTCTGAGTCTGTATTACTAGTTAGTTATGAAAACTTCATTTGTAGGAGATACATATAGGTTTTTCCTTTTTCTTTTTTTTTTACTTACTATTACTTGGTGCAGGTAGGAAGATGTTCAGAGAAGTCAATTCACAGGTCATTGTAGTAGGCAGCAGGCTACTTTTACCTATGTACTATACACAGACCACTCATTCCATGTCTCATGCCCCTGCACCAACAGTATTTTACGACCCCTGTTTTCAGGTACTTCCTTCGGGCGACGAGTAGAACTTTGCGACGACACAAGTGACCTCTCGCCAACTCCAAAAGTAGCCTCGCAGTGTCGCATGCGGACGGAAATCTCGACGCGGGTTTAAATTAGGGGTGGGAAACGCCAAAATTTCCGGGAAATTAGCGTTGCCTCCAGAGTGGGAAGCGATTACAGTGCTTACTGTACCGTACCGCACAATACTAGAGCATCAACAGTGCGGTTTTGTACCGGTACTGTACTCTAGTACCTATATCCCAGCAGATGTGGAAAGGAACTTGCCTCACGCTCGAAATGAAAACCTCTCAACTCTCTCCAGAAACCGCATCTTACCGCCAAATCCGGCGGAAAAAGAAAACATTCCGCGAAAAAGCGTAACAGGTTTAGATTACCGTGTCTACTGTAGAGAGTTGCTTGTGTTCCATACTTGTACGAGTGCCGCATCTTGTGAAACCTTTGGAAATGCAACTACAAGTACGAACGGGCAAAAGAGCCCAAACACGAGGAAAGTAAACCAAGCCTTCAGAGACTCAGTAAGGAGGAGGGGCGGGGTACAGTTACCCCATTGTACGAGTCCCGGTACCGTACCCTAATTGGGTGGCATAGATTCCGAACTCTCCTATATACAATACCAGTAAAAAATACTTTTGAAATCCAACTATCTCCGCCGGCCCTGTATTAAATCACCAGATTCCGAGTCAAAAATCTCCTGAGAAGGATTAGTGGTTTTCCCAAGGCGGTATCATAAAAGTCTAAAGATCCAGTGTTTGTTTCGTTGGATCTCATTAACCGGTACTCGGGAATCTGTTACCGTAATCTGTCGAACTAAACCTATCGTGAGTTCAAACAGATAATAACCCCCACTACGGCGATAAAATGGATTTCAAGAGCTTCTTTCTTTCTTTTACTCGTGTAGCATCATACCGGTATTCACATTCCCATTTCATTCCCACTCTCTGATGATACCCCGGGCCACCATGACAGCCCAGCCGACCCAAACAAAACCGCACCGACCTCACCTGTCCTCAACGTTCATCCCAAACTTCAGTACCAGCGTAGTATGAGAACGGTCTTACGGTAGTACAGTACGGTAATCGAGCACAATCATCGAAAAAGAACTGGAACAGACACCGACACACACACGCGGGGAGCGCCAACATCCTTCTTCCCGGCACAAACATCCGGAATAGTTACTTACGGTACGGTACCGGCACACGCCCATCGTGGAAATGACAAACGGGCGCCAATTTTTGGCTCGGAGACACCGGTTACAGCACGCGTGTATGTCTGGCATGTAAGTCAAGTTCTGTACGAGTTCTCGTACCGGTACTGCGCCACTCTCGAGTGAGAAACAGCTGCAGGAGGACTGCAGCCCAACCTTTCCGATTCTGGTATCGTTAAGCTTGAATAAAGTTGCGGGGCGGGGCTGTGTAACTGCAACTCTACCTCTGGAATGGAAATGATGAAAGAAGATCTGGGAGAAGGGAGATGGTTATGCAAAACATTGACGGTTCGTCTATTGTAAATTAACATGGCTTCTGCTCTTTTCTGTTTTGCTTTTCTTCCCTTTTTGCTACGGTTACAGGAGTACCGTACCGGCATGGCGCTAGCATCGTACCAGTAACAGATATGGCTAAGAAAGTTGGGGAATGATGCCTTGTTCGTACTCGTACTTCAACATCAAATAGCAGTGCTCGAGCACCCGAGTAGACAGAGACGCAAAGTACAGTACCGAGTACTGTACCAGGTACCCAAAACAGGGGTGGTGAATTTGTGCTCGCACTGCGCTCTCCTACAAGTACAAGGCTCAAGTGCTAGTACCGGTACTCGAGAATGGGCACTCAGATGTTTTCGACATACTTTGCGAATTCCTATTTTCGGGCATTGCACTCGAGAGGGCGGGGAGTTTATGATTATCATTGCTGGGGTTTGCGGATAGCGATGTGGTGAATATATTCTACCCTCTCAACACAGCACCGCTGTTCCCTGCTTTCCCCCACACAGGAGTGTTCGAGTATTCGTACAGTCACCACACGATAAGGATCAATTTTGCCATTGAAACGCGGTCCGTGTACGAGTACACATACCGTAACTCCCCTCCTACCCAGTCATTAACTAGTCGCAACTCTGCCGCACACAGTACGAGCGCAACACTGGCATCACGCAAGTTGCGGTGCGATTCACTTGGGCGTCTGCTCTATGGTACCGGTAATCGAGGCACCAATCTCGGCGCCGTAGCCGTCCGGTTTAGTGCTTGTACGATGAGCTACTGTACTGCGCTCGGCTATCATGAGGCCACATGGCTCACCATTGTTTTTTATTCCTTTTTGTTCTTAAAAATAACCAGGCCCGGCTGGCGGTCTCCGATTCCCCCCGCTTTCCTCCGAAACGTTGGTTCATTCGTTTGGGGGTGTGCAATGGTGGTGGTGCACTGTTTATTAACTTGATACGTCTTTCAACGTTTTACGTGATGTCTTACCCCGTCGAGTACTATGGGTATTATATTAACTGAGAACCGTTATTGTTAGTACCGGTACGGCTCTCGTATGGGAACCACTCTCTGGAATCCAATCGAAAGTGCAGTCTCCACGAGCCCAAGAAATTGAGAGGAAACGGTTGGCATGTCTAAAATCTCACCGGACCAGAGATAGATGTCAGAGTTCCTTTTCGCTGAGAATTTCCTCTTTGCACGATCTTGGCGCCCCGATGCCGATGCATTTGATGTTGTAACTTCACTTCACCCCTTCACAAGCGCCTTTTTTTCTCCCTTCTTTTCTTTGCTTTTCCCTTTTTTTCTTTTCTTTTTTTCCTTCTCTCATGATACGCTACTCGAGTAATAGGGGGTTTTCCCTACCGTACGGTATTCTTCGGATCTGATTTCTATATTGCGGTTCGAATTCTAAGCGTTTTAGACAGGTCAGTAGAAGATCTAAGCCCGGTCCATCTCCGAAAAGAGATCGTTAGGTTGGGTTTGATCCGGTCCTCCCATCCATCCACAGCCTCCATGCCATAGGGTTGTAGGATGCTAGCACCGTACCGGCATCCTTACTTTGCATGATATATCGTATGGTGTGTCAACGGTATTTTTGTCCGTAGGATGCAGTGGTTGCATAATGGGTAGACAAATCTTCGAGCCCTTTCAGAGAATGAAAACTACGGTAGTGGTGCTTGTGCTCGTACGAGTACGGTACAGCAGTAATTCGCTTTGCCAGAGGATAATTTCCATTTCTGGGCTGCAAGTACCGCGGTTTAACGGGTCGTGCCTTTGATGGTAATAATGACGATATTATTTAGGGGGTAAAATCCACCTTCGCGGCATTATCTACAAAGGTTATTATTTGTTCAAAAGCGCACAGCATCACCAATATTTGCCCCCCAAAAAAGCCTTGGGCCATACGGATGCAGATCACTCCATGATCAGGCAAGGGCAGGGCGATGTTTCGATGCTTCCAAGCGCTAATGCTCCTGGATACGGTCCCAAGTGAAAGTTGAATGGAGAATACGGTACTCGAGCACTCGGGGAGTGAGTGGACCAGCGTGGGGGGTGGAGCCCTTGGGAAACTGGTGTGGTTCGGGAAATGTCAAGGGATGGGGGTGGGTTGCCTATTTTGCCACGTTTTCCCCGACACCAAGTTTGGGGTGGGTGGGAAGGAGGGACAAATCACCTCCTGACCCTTGATAGCGGAGCATCAGATAATGCTTCCTTGAACTGCAAAGGCAACCCAGCCCAGTGAGGAAATAAATAAATATAACTTCGCCCTCTCCACGTTTTCCTGCGGTTTCCCTGGACTCTCCTCAGCCTGTGCCCCTCTCCCCCCCTCCAATCTACAGATTCAGAGAACAAACCGCTTTTCTCCTTCCTACACCACCCAACCAACCCCCCTTTGTATTGCCCACTCCCGTAGTGAATCCAACTGCCCTACCCACGATACCCAACAAACAGCAACACATTATAAGCAACAGGTCCTATTCCACTTTGGACCCATCCATCCATCCCGTCTCCGGGGTGTACTAGCACCGACATTGTTTCACTTCTTTTTTTAAACGCCGTCATCATTCGACGAGACACTGCCACACCCGTTCGAATCTCTTTCCCCCCTATTGCTTTAAAGAACCGTTCTCCCCCCGCCTCCGTCTTCTCCGAGCGCCCTCAGCATCTCAGGAAAGAAAAAAAAAACCAATCGCAAAGTGAATATCTGTATTGCTAGCAATAAGGAAGGCCTGACCGGTATTCGTTCTTCGTTCTCGAAAAGAAAAAAAAAGATGCCTCACTCACTCGATTCATCCAGCCCAATGATTGTGAGTTTTCTGATTCTCTCTTGGTTTCAGTTTACTCCTGTCGCCTTGGCTGCGTCTGACGACGTTTCCCTTCGCGTGAATCCACTTGCTAACTTTAGTATTACGTTTAGTCTCGAAGGGATACCCATCGTTTCTCGTCATATACCGCCATCTCTTCAAACCCTTCTATCATCCCAACCTCCGAGAAGGCTGTTTTCATCGAGATCGAAGACGGCTTGCGAAGACTTGAGGACCGACGGTACATGAGCCAGAGGTTCGTCCCGAGCGAGAAGAAGAGCGAGTTGATCTCCAAGTTAGCTTTGAGCGCAAAGCTGGAGAGGGCTTTGCGGTGGAGAATGGACAAGCAGGATGCCGTACGGAGGCCGCGAGCAAAGACTGGCTAACTACTCGAGTGGGAGCGGAATGTGGACGAGGCGGTTCACTTTGTGTATGACAGGCGGTTCGTCTATTTACGAGTTATGATTTGGTGTACATCAACCAGCGGGATACTTCTGCACTCTTTGGAGGCAGCCTCGGACGAATGCGGTGTCATCGGCCAGTATCCACTGCAGATCTATTCCTGTGGTTAGGTTGAGGCTATTTTTCTTATTAGGGGCTGCATCTGTTATATATAGGGGGTTCCTCCATTGCCGAACGGAGGGGCTATTGGGCATGGGCTCTCATTATCTATCTTTGTCTCGATGAAATATTGTCTTTCTTAATTTTAGTGGGTATTGCTGGGCGCTCGGAACTCGCACTTTGTCATTCAGTTTTCTTGATATCATACTGCTTACTACTATACGATTATTATTTTTGATTTTTTTTGGCTGTGCATCTAGTTCCAATATTCAGCTATTGCAAATGCGGCGCTGGTGATTTGCAGGTTACTTGGTATTGCATGAACGAAGGTATTGCTTTCAGACCTTTTGACAGATTAGCCTCGACACGAGCACAGTACTTTCCGCTGCGTCGCCTACATTCATAGAAGGAAATACTGTCCCGGGAATTTGATTGTCAACTCTATGCTGGCCTTGTGTCTGGCGTAGAATTAAAGGCCAGCTTCAGGCATCTGTGTAGGCTACAACAAGTACCATGAAGGGGACAGGATGGTGCGAAGTGTGAGAAGGTGAGAAAGGTGAGCCTGTCACTCCTATCCGCACCATCACCGAGATTCATTCCCACACGCAAGCCGCAACTCATATCCCCAATTTGCCGTTGATTGAATTTGATTCTATGGCTTCTGAGACAGATGATGGAGAGCCTAGTCTTCGCGATTGGCGGGTTGCCCATGGTGGGAACAAGGGTGGCAAACTCACCGTTCCCACGTTCCCGCACGATACCGATACCCGGCTCTGACCTGCGACTGCACAAGACAACCACCTCGGCAAGGCGAAAGTGAAAAGAATGCATAGTCTAGTAAGTCTACCGGTAGCAGATCCCAATGACCTAGTCGGGCCATCCAAGAGCCTTTTTTATTGAGGAAATGAGGACGGAAAATCCGGCCCGGCTTGGGAACAAACCCTTCGCCAAGAAAGGATCGGATCCGTCGAATTCAACTTAGGCCTCCAACATTGTGATTGTATCTGACGACAGGCTGCCCCGGAACGTCATCATCCAAAGAGGAAAAGGGACTACCAGTTGGTATTATTGTAACACGATCCACCGTACGGTTAAGGCATGTTTTTCTGCTGTGCAGATAACACAAAACTCGTGACTCCGTGCATACTGCCTCCCATATTCCCCCCGTTCTCTGCTGGCACCGCTCAAGTCTCTTGCTTGTAGATGTTGTGGTCACCCGTGACGCCCCAGGTATCTTTTGCGAGCCGTAGAAGAGAATTGACGGGGGATATCATTGACTACGCTCCTTGGCCACAGTATCTGCAATAATTAAAATGCAGGGCACGTTCGGTGCGATGTAGCCAGCGTGATTGGACGCATAGAACGATCTCTTCCTCTCTCTTTCCGTCTCTGTCGCCTTATTTGGAGATGGAAGTGCTAAGTTGAGTCGTCCGATCCCACCACATTGCAAATTCACTGCGCCGGAACACCCAAACTGCGACTGCGCTGGAAATAACCATGGCACACACTGCCCTAAAGGTTGGCCGATTTCCTCCGGACGTCATTGGCCCATATTTATCTGTGGGACGCCGAGAGCAGAGCGAGAGGATGCACCGTAGCAAGCAGTGGCTCGGTTTGTGGGTGAGCTTTCAGCTAGCAGGATATAATGAAAGTCACGAAGCTCAAACTTGTATTTTTTGTCTTCCCAAGTTCCATTCGAAACTCCTATCGGAGGTTTGCAATCAGCAGGAGCGTTTCCTGCTGCTTTTTAATTATTTTTTCGGAAACCTGTGCAACTGACACCGATTTTTTCGGTCATCCTGTGGCTCAACTTTTTTCCCCGTTCGGTCCTGCCCTCCCTGCCTTGACCTGGGCACTTTTTTTTTTTTTTTTTTTTTTTCTTTCTCCCGTCCACTACACAACAACTACCAACTCCCACAACCAACCTCTTTCCCACCACCACCCCTCGTCCTCTCGTCAACACACAACGCTCCCCCTCTATCAAATATTTTCATCGACGCTCACATCCTCTCTGCCACCCTCACCCTAACTTCACCACCATTTCCTTACAATTCAATTCTCGCTCACTGCGCCTCTAATTCTATTTTCTGTCTTCCATTTTTCCTTCTGTACTTTTCCTCTTTCCTAGATACTCCCGCTAAGCACGGACATCCACCGCTTCCTGCACTCCACCATACCCCACATTCTCGTTACACTGTTGATCGATAACTCCCCCGGAGACATTTATCGTCGGGCCGCCCTTCCAGAGAGTGTCCCCTCGTCACTTACCAGTTTGCAACCGCAGATACTTGTATAGTTGTTTCCGATATCTCCCCGCCCCTCATCTCTTCTTTTCAAAGTTAGGACACCTTCATAACACCAATTATGGCATCCCCCCAACCCCCGGCTGCCCCCACCAACGGTAGTTGCCCCCAGCAAGTTGACCCTCAGTCTTTTTCGACTAACCAGACTCCCGCCTCCTCTACAGGTGGATACCAGGGCCAAACTGCTTCTCAGCATTCCGAGAGCAATACTGGCAATTCCGATGTTCCTAAGGACGAAGTTGGCTGGTATTTCGTTGAGCAATATTATACCACCCTAAACAAGACTCCCGAGCGTCTTCACGTGAGTTTGTTTATATCACTCCCCGAGCCGGATGGAACTGATGTTGCTAACTCTTTGCGCGTAGCTCTTTTACAACAAGACCTCTTCGTTTGTTTGGGGAACTGAGGGTGAAAACCTCCAGCTTGCTCATGGCCGTAGTGTACGTTTTCTCCATGCCGGCCTTTGAGTCATGTGTTCTGTCCTGTTGGAGGCTAATAAGGCTCTCAGGCCATTCAAGATAAGATCGCCTCTTACGAATTTAAGGACTGCAAGGTCCGTGTTTCGAATGTGGACGCTCAGTCATCGGCCGATGACGGAATTGTGATCCAAGTTCTTGGCGAGATGAGCAACAACGGTCTCCCGAATCGCAAATTCTCGCAGACTTTTTTCCTCGCCAAGCAACCCAATGGGTACTATGTTCTGAATGATATATTCCGTTACTTGAAGGATGATGAAGACACCGAGGGAGGCGAATACGATGAGCATATGGCCGAAGAAGTTGCTGAAGTAGCCGAGGTCGCAGAGGCTATTACTGAAGAGGTTATCGAAGCGATAGAGGACCTGGGTTTGAAGGAAACCGCGACGACCGAGCTTGAGGTTCAGGAAAACAAGGTTGCTCTTGAGGAGATAACCACGATCGAACCGGCTTTGCCAATTCCAGGGGCTCAGGGACTCCCGCCCCCAATCAATGGGGGCGCTAATGGTTCTTCGATTGAAGCGCCAGCAGAAGAACCCGAGGCTGAAGTTCAGCCGGATCCCGAGCCAGAACCGGAGCCGGAGGCTGAAGAGCCCGCTGTTCCTCCAGCAGAGGTAGTTTCCGAGGAGCCCGCACCTCCGGTCATTGAGGAGATAAAGCCAGCCCCGGCTCTAGAAAAAGAACCCGAACGTAGGGCAATTACACCCGTTCCACTTGCTCCTCCAGTCCCAACTGGCCCTCCGAAACCAACAACTTGGGCTAGTATTATCGCCAAATCGGCAACCCCTGGTGCACCGCCGGCTGTCCCCCAGTCTATTACACCTCCACAAGTCCAACAGGTCCAGCAGACACAACCGCCTCAGGCTCAAAATTCTGCCACCCCTGCTACTTCGACTACTGCTTCGAGTGCAACCCCAAGCACCCCAACGACTCCTCGCGGTGGCTCCCAGTGGCACATCACAGAGAGCAAGCGTCATTCTAGGCCACCATTTACATCGACCGGTACTTCTGCCGGCCAAACATCTGCATACGTCAGGAATGTCACCGAAGGCGTTTCGGATCGGGCGTTGGAGGATGCTTTGACTAAATTCGGAGGGTTGGAGCGCTTTGAGGTCAATAGAGCAAAGGTGAAGATCTCTTTTTTTTTTTCCTCGTTTTATCTTGGGCAGGTGACTGATTTCGTCCCCAGAATTGTGCTTTTGTTGAATTCGAGACATCGGCTGGATTTACCGCTGCCAATGCCAGCAATCCTCACAAGATTGGTGATGCTAATATCTATGTTGAGGAGCGTCGCCCTCGTGGCCCTCCTTCTGGCTCTGGGTATTCAGGAGGCCGTGGTCCTTTTGGCAACAGAGACTCGCGCACAGGAGGGCAGGGTCGTGGATTCTCGTCACGTGACGGTGCAAGAAGTGAGGGAAGAGGGTCTAGAGGTGGTGCTAGAGGTAACTACAATCAGACACGAGGTGCTACCGGTAGACCAGGAAGCAGCACCCCCACTACCTCAAGCTAAAAGTTCTTTGTTTCTTTGATAGTGGGAGCAAAGTATGTTTTTTTCTATCCCCTTGGACCACTGACGAGGTTGCTGATATTCGTGTCTAGGGATTTGGTGTCTTGTTGGATCTTAGCTTTCTTACAAGGATCCGCACTCTTTGGATCCTTTCGCAGTGACAGCTAACATCGAACGTTTGGATCCTAGGTTCTCTATTTCTGCTAATATTTTATTTCTATACTCTCTTTTGTCCGCTTTCTTTTCCCTCCTTTTTCCTTTTTTTTTTTACCCTGGAGTGGGCATAGTTTCTGTTACCATGATTCATTTCACGATTTTCGTATTTCTCGGTTTAGTTTCGCTGTCCATTCTTACCTCATTATCTCATTAGTCTGGAACCAATTCATCCAGGCTATACTATGTCATTGTATTTTCTTTACCTCCGTACTTTATCACGATCAGGAGCGTAAATTCCCAGTTCTTCTCTCTTCGTTTTTACTCTTGGGGTTTTCAGATGCGGGGTTTGCATAACTGGGGAATGGGTCCTTGGAAATGGGTAACGAGTTTTCTGGGATTATCGTTGATGAGGTGAAAGAAGAAGAAAGTGGGGGGAATTATGATTTCTATCTGCTGTTATCGGGAAAATGGGAAATGGAAAAGTAATGATTGTTATTGTTCTTATATCTGCTGTCCACTTTCAATTCGGCCTCCTCGCCTCCTCTATCCATACTTGCATTTTTACTATACGTGCGTTTGAAGCCTTTTCATCATATTTTCTGCCTTTTATAGCTCGTGCCCTCCGTTCCCACATCAAAACTGCTTTCGCTTGTGTTCCCAATCGCCCCGATTTTGCTCCCTACCCCGGCTTACATTTTCTCTTATATCTTCCTTCTTATCCTTTTATTTATTTGTTTACTTTTTATTCTTCCATTGTGTGGAAAAAATGCATGGTCCGGTTGTTCTCTCGGTGTTTCGATTCTGGGAGGTTCACCCCTCACCACTCGCCTATGGTCGATTTGGGGTTTCCCGGATGAGCTCTTATCATGTAGTTCATCGCAATAGGAAGTCTACCATAGTACCATACTCGTGTCGTGCTTCAACGCAGGTGTACCATAACTTAGTTATTCAAGTTGGAGCGCATGATGATACAAGCAAAACAGTCCCGACGGCCTTATAGTGCTATATAGGGGAAGGGGCTTTCTCCTAAACGCCCAATCGGATCGAACGCCAGAGATGACCTACAATATTATACTTTGGATAAGAATAAAAATAAGAATAAAAAGCCATGTGCGATGAGCCAGTGGTTGTGCAGTGTGTAGTGACTTGGATCGATGCTCTTCTACCAGTAGAACCATCGGATGGTCGACCGTCCACTAACTCACCGTACGACACGATGGTGGTGGTAGTGGAAACAGACATATTACCGGAAAACCCTGGATCTTGCCATCTCGTACAAATCACACTCACATTTTCTTTACAGTGAATCCGGGAAAACTGAATTCGATTTAAGGCTGGTGCGGTTTCTTTGGTGCAGGGAGTGATTGTGAGGCCACCGGGTTCCCCCCCCCCTTCCTTCTCTATTCTATTAATTTCTACCATAGCAGCCCCTTCCACTGTGCTGCACGAGCACTGTACGAGGGCCGGTAGAACTTATGCTT
The DNA here is from genome assembly GCA_900010015.1 of Tuber aestivum. Lineage (NCBI taxonomy): Eukaryota > Fungi > Ascomycota > Pezizomycetes > Pezizales > Tuberaceae > Tuber > Tuber aestivum. Next base: position 23,579 of record LN891091.1, read on the forward strand.
GCTTGTATTGACGGGGGTCTGGCCCAGAGGTTTCTTCGGGGTTCATCGGGGGACCAGATAGCGGTAATTGAATGCGTCCTCAGCTTATTGCTAGCTTGGCATGCAGCAAGCACTTCCTTGGCGGGCTCGCAAAGTTGCTCGCACCGCGCGACCTACGTATGATACTGTACAAGTGCTGTACCTCTGGTCTATCCTTGAATTCCCCTATGTAATGAACCCCTCAACAATACCGGTACCCCCTCGTAAGTTGGGGCTTCCTCGAAACAACCACCTCCACCACCTCTTGGTAACAACTCGAAACAAGATATTTTATCTTCGACTCTTCGCTGACCGGCACCAGAGCTGAATAAACTCGCTCCCGTAGTATCATAGCTGTTCCGGCGTTGTGATCAAGTTCAGCCTCCTGCCACCGCACCAGTTACCTAGTACTTGTACCCCGCTATCACCGGACGGTTCCCCCTTGCAGCACAATACCACCACTCTTACCGTTCCCAACACCTCCACCCTGCGGCCCCAGAGAGTCGATAGTTATGAGGCCTACCTCCTCCGAAGCCATGCACACGGGCCTTGTAGACGGCAGATCGAGAAAGTCGTCTGCTGCAGGTCAACAACACCCGATCCCTCCTGGAATATCTGGCACCAATACACCCGGAGAAGAACATCATCAAACCCATCTATCCGCTCCCATAACTTACTTTTTCGCCGACGAGGCTACAGTCGCCGCTTCCACAGCCAGTGGGTCAGCCAGCTCGGGCTTTGGTGTTAGGGGTTTGGCCGCTTCCGTGGAGGAGTCGGATCTACGCCCTGGGAAGCGGTCGTCGCTTGCGGAGCACTCTAGAGGTTCTTACACTGAGAGCGGGGAAGGGGTGGATGTCAACAACGATGAGGATGACGAGGCAGATGAAGACGAGGACGCGGAGGAGGACCGCGGGCTCGACGAACGTTCGGTAGCTTCGTTTCGGTCCTCGGTCCACCCCGAGTTTCGCTCACCACACGGACTTCTTTCTGTGCCCCTAACACCCATCATGGGCCCCCAGTCGGATCCCGAGTCTCCGCGTAGCGCTTCTGGTGTTTCTTACCGATCTGAGGACATGCATAGTGAGCAGGGCGCGGAATCCCCTGCTAGGAGGAGGCCGAGCTTCACCTCTACGAAGGAGCTGTCACGGGAGGCCCCTGATGCTCCACAGCTTATTATGCCCGAGATTACAATACCGAGCAGAAGACCTTTCACTGATAAGGGGAAGAGAGTAGGCAAGTTGAAGGTTCTGATTGCCGGTGATTCTGGTAGGTGGTATTTCCTCCGCCTTGGTATCATGGGGGGGTAGCTAACTGAGTATATCAAGGTATTGGCAAAACTTCTTTAATCAAATCCATCGTCCAAGCTTGTGAAGATATCGTACACGTCGACCCCATATCCTCCAATAGCTGCCAAACAGGAGCTCGTGCTGGATCCTCATACTACGCAATCAACAGTCGTCCTAACGGAGATAGCACCAAAGATATTACAGAAGTTTACGCGAGCACTCGGCCTTATCCACATTGGTGGTCGGAGCTTGATGACAGCAGGCTACTTAGGAAAAGAAGGTCAAAGCCTGGAATAGATGATCAAGTTATTGAGAGAAACCTTTGCTTCGTAGACACGCCGGGATATGGTGTTGGTACATCTGTACGAAGCTTTTTTGTTACTGAAATTCTCGTCCCCTATGTCCCATCGGCTGCGCTCGTGAGCTGACCTGGTTATTTATAGTTTCTTGAATGTGTCGAGCCTGTAGTCAGATATGTTGAAGGCCAGCTAGAGCGCACACGTGCCATTGTGAGTGGCAACAGTGGAGACCTGCTTCCCCTGCTTTCGGGCGATGGAACCCCGCAGGTTGATATTGTGTTTTATGCCATCCTTCACCGTAAGAGCCCTCCGATATACACAGGCCGACAGCTGCTAATTCTGTGCTCCTCTAGGGGTTAAACCTGTGGATATCGATTTCATCCGCCGCCTTTCACCCTTCACGAATGTTTTGCCCATTATCGCGAAAGCAGATACATTGACACCCCAACAAGTTCAGAACCTTAAGCTGTCAATATTGAATGACCTTCGCGGTGCGGGAGTACGTCCGTTTCTCTTTGGAAAGACGTTGCCTGATGTTTCGAGGAGCATGTCTGAAAACATGCCTTGCGCACCTTTCGCTATATCATCGGCCCTTTCGAGCGACTCGGAGAATATGGAGGCCAGTTTGCTCATGTCCCCGGACTACGTAGCACCCTTGGTCGGCTCCGATCTTTCTGAGCTGGTCAACCACGTGTTTGACCCAGATAATATCGCTTGGCTGAGACATGCGTCCGCGAAGAAGTACATTCAGTGGTCTAATAGCGTTGCCGCATCAAACCATTCGTCGTCTCTGACACGCTTCAATTCCACCCCTGGCTCACCAGGATCTATGAGGAGTACATCGGCCTCCGCGTTGCTTTCTGCGAGTAATTCTAGTCTAATCCATATTCCCGATTCAGGTGCACAGGTAGCAGCGAATAGCTTTGCGCTGGCAAGAGTTGCAGACCATACCCAGCGGGAGGAGAGGCTTGCCCAGGTACGGCTTACCCGATGGGCCCATGATCTGCAGCGTAGCCTTAAAGCCGAGCGAGAACGCTACGAGCGATTGGCGAGAGGGGAACGTGCTATTTGGCTCACCGAGAGATTGGGAGAGTGCATTGCCGACGGCCAACTGGTACCCGCATCAACGGCCTTAGCCAACAAGTATACCGCGGCTGCGGATACGCAGGATGGAATGGTTAATGCTAGAGATCCACTCGGCCTCCTAGCTCTCAATGAGAATATCCGACGGAAGGCTGTCCGGCTCTTGAGGATTGCCGGATACGGGGGCATTGTGGGCTTTATGAGTTTGTGGGTCCTGAAGCAATCCGGTCTTATGAATTTTCAAGGATGGGCCACTCTTCCACCAAACAGGGTCTGAAGCGATATGTGTGCATCCTTCTTATCAACTTCATTTCCTCATGAATTTTTCCTTTCGACCTCCTACGATTTAAATCGGCCCCAACCAGGGGAAAGAGGAGCTGTCGTTTTTTTTTCCCCCTAGTTTTCTCTCATCATACGGTTCGTTAGGTTCCGATAGCCCTTCCTTCCCACCTTTCACCCCTCCTTGGAATGCACAAAAAAGGGATTACCACTTTATCTTTATAATTGCACTGACCAAGATTAATTTTTTCTTCTTTTCCCCTTTCTCTTTCGCAAATCTCGAGAATCCTGTGGGGGACATGTCCGGGGATGATGAGTCAAGGGGACGAAGTCAATGATTTGCTATGTTTTCTCTTCCCTTCCCTTTTCCTCTTACTTTTGTATGTCCTCCTATAGAGTGGATTTCTGGCCCGCCTAGAGGATGCGATACGATGGCTTCTGACGTTTGCCTGTCCGTTTCTTTGTACTCTACGATATTTTCCGAGATGCATGTGAATAGTTTACGAGTTGGCTTGATCCTTTGTGAAATTTTGAATGCACCGTTGTAGCTGTAAGCCTTGCAACATTGGTATAATAGAGTATCATACCAGTAAAGTTATGATATGGCGCATGCCGCTTATACACAGCACCAAGGCCGATGCAACGGGGGATGCTTTGGGGTTTGATTTTTGCACGACTCCGGGGGCTTTGCGTCTGAACTCTTAGAGCTTTATGACATTTTATTTCATGAGATATGGCATGTTTGGCATGATGTAAGATATTTTAGGAAATTGTATTTATTATGCTTCCTGATTTACTTCCCAATACAGCTTATGAACTAAACTTAAGAAGAAATTTCAAAACAACTATAGAGAAAATTAGGAAACAAAATTTCTATAAGAGAATATCAAATTTTCAGTACTCACTAGTAAGATTTATACTGCTTTGAGACAAGGCTTTTGTAACTTTCTGATGCATATATCTCTCCAGAATGAGACCTATCAATTATATATTAGGTCTGCAGGTATTAAAGATAATGAGCAAAAATATTAAAGCTATGTTTATAAAAAGATCTTGTTGAACATTTTGTATGATAGATTACTATATTTAATATACTATTACCTGGAACTTGACAGGTTAAATAGGGATTTAATATCAGATGATGGATCATAACATAAAATAGTATTTCAAAAATTCAGACCTAACTTAACGCCCTCAGAGTTGCGTAGAAATCGAACCCCAAACCCTAAAGCGTCCCCCGTTGCATCGGCCTTTGGTACTTGTACTGTATAGTCTAAGCGTCATGCACCATACATGGAGAATGATATCGTATCATACTTGTAAGTCACCGGCACGGTGAGAGAGCACATGATATCACACCAAAACTGACATGATACCGCATGACTAATTCCTGCCAATTTGGCACACCAAAGCCCCACCAGCCTCGTTTTCTCTCCACGGCAAAAAAAAAAACAAAGAACACCTTACCCTGAGTTACAGGTATCATATACCTCACTCGAGCAACTTTAACCCCACCATTTGAGCCTCACCCCTCACGCTCATCACAACCCCGCAAAGAAAAAAAAGAAAGATACAAATCAAAAATAAATAAATAAAATAAAAATGCCACCATCACCACCAATACACTATCCAAAGATAACGATAACCTATTGCACCCAATGCAAATGGCTCCTGAGTACGATAACCTTTCTCCCTTCCTTCCTTCCTTTACTTCCCCCATCCCATCCCATCCCATCCCATCTAACCAAAACACATATGTATATATATATTAAACCCCCCCCCCAGGAGCCGCCTACTTCGCCCAAGAACTCTTAAGTACCTTCCCAACCCTCGGCGAGGTATCCCTCCGCCCCGCCACCGGCGGAATCTTCACGATAGAGATATTCATGATGGGGGAAGGGGAAGGGGGGCAGGTTGCGGTGACGAAGGTTCTGTGGGATCGCAAGTTGGATGGGGGGTTTCCGGAGGTTAAGGGGTTGAAGAGGGCTGTTAGGGATTTGGTTGAGCCGGGGAGGGGGTTGGGGCATGTGGAGGGGCATGTGGGGGAGAAGGAGAAGGGGAGGGGGAGGGGAATGCCCGGGGAGGAGGAGGAGGAGGGAGGGGGGGGGATGTCTTGAGTGCAAATAGGTAGGTAGGGTTGGGGATTGAATTGATAGTGCCCGTGGATTGCGTTAGATTTGGGTTTTGGGTGTATATACTGTAGCACGAGTGAGAATTCATGAATCCTTTTCCTCTTTTGTTTCCCTTTGATTCACAAGGTGGCATCATCATACCGTTTGATGCCGGTGCGGTTAGTTGAGGATTCTAGCAACAGCTATAGTCTACCTTTTAGAAAATAGATAGTAAAAATAACATGGAGGAGAAAGAGCAGTGTCAAGTTTTCCGCAAATCAATCGGTGGACCATAATTGACAAAAAAATTAAAGGAAACCAAAGCCTCATCAATCGGCCCAGCACCGCCACCACTACACTTCATTCCATTTCATTTCAACCCAGAGAGACTCATATCTCAATCACCAACATAAGAAATGAGCGATTCGTAAAATAAAAGAAAAAAGGAAAGAAAAGGAGAGGAAAGGGGAAAAACAGCAACCACCCCTTTTCAATACGTTACATGGTAGCTCCATCATGCTTTTCTACCCCCCGCCTTTCCCCCAAACTCGATGTTGGTCCCCCAATACCCCTAGTGAGAAAGATGAAAAGAAAAAAACAGAACAAAAGTACACTACAGCGGCTTAGTTCTTTGACCCCCAACCACCTCCGCCGCCCCTCCTCTCGCTACTCTCACCCTCCTTTCTGGCTCCCCCGAGACGGTGGCGTGGAACCCATTTCTCGACCTTCGAGCTGTCAGCCTCTCCACCGCTGGCTGGGGAAGCGGGGCGGCCAGGCTGGAGTGTACGGCCGCTGAGAGGAGGGGGTCTATAAACGTTCGGCTTCGGTGCGGCGGCGTCTTGAGACGGAGAGGCCCCACGCTCGGCAGTACGCTCGGTGAGCTGAGGTGGCACTGGGAAATCCTCCCTCGGAAGAGTCCTCGGAGCAAGGTTCAGCTTCTTGCGCTCGCCAGCAGGCGCTGGGGATGCGTTGGCGCTATCTCCGTCCCTTTCCTTATCCCTGGCTCCGTTAAGAGGTGCGGAATCGCCGGTCCTCTTTACCTGCTCACGATCACGCCAACCGCCAGCCCTGGGGCCGGCAGCCCAGGGTCGAGATCCTGGCACTTCTGTGGCAGGCGCCTCTTCGTGGGGGGCGGCTCGTCTGGGATTCTCACGCTCTGCTCTCTCACGGATCCTGCGTTCTTCGACTTCCTGCTCACGTTGGCGTTGTTTGGCGGCCATCTCGTCAAGTCTCCTACAGCGCGAATTAGTATAATCACCCCAGATAACCAGGGAGTAAAAGTTAGCCTACTTCCGTTCCTCTTCACGCTTTGCCTTATCCTCCGCCATCTTAGCACGCAGCTCCGCTTCCTTCCGGACCTTCTCCTCTTCCTCTCTGCGTACCCTCTCCTCCTCTTCCACCCTTCTTCTTTCGGCGGCCTCCGCTTCCTTTCTCTCCCGTTCCTTAGCAGCACGGATATCCCGGCGTCGCTTCTCCATCTCAGCCTCAAGCTTCTTCTGGGCAGACTTGCGTCTTGACTCGAATTCCTGGTGCCTCTGTTGCTTAATCTCCTCCCTGAAAGTCTCATATATAGGCACAAGCCTACTAAGCCGCTTCTTTAGCGCAACTGCCTGTTCGTGTTGTCTCTTGGAATTTTCGAGGGTAATTCGCCTCTTCTTCTCATACGCAGCCAGATCATCTGCCCTCTGCCTCTCCAAGTCCTCGGGCAAAACATTAACCTCCTCACGACGGAACGCTCTTTCAAGATGGTCAATCCTCTTCCCAGTTATCCTGAGCTTCGAGGCCATCTCCCTCTTCTCCTTCTCCAACTGGGCGAGTTTCATCGCTCTCAATTGACTGCTATCAAGATCCTCGAGGTTCTCGACATCAATCTTAGCATCAAGTGAAAGCTCGTCCAGTTGTTTTTTGAGTTCCTCTTTCCGAATCTTCTCCTGCTCCTGCCTCATTCTCTCCAGCTCGCGTTTCTTCTGTTGGTCTGCAGCACGAGCGGCCTCTGCAGCGCGGGCTTCTTCCGCTCTAATCAGACGTTGCTGGGCCTCCTCTTTCTCCTTCTTAAGGAGAGCGCTCTCGGCAGCCTCCTTCTTCTTCTCGATGATGGTCCGTCGAGCAAGTGTATCCTCGTGCTCCTCCTGAGCACCGGCCTGGGCCCTGGCATAGGCCACAGCCTTGGCCTCCAAACGGTACCGTTGGAAATCGGGATCGACATGTGAGCAGGTGAGATAGAGTGCTTTTGCGAGTCTAGAGAGTTGGCTACGAACAATCTCCGAGGGGGTGCTCTGGAGTTTCTGGACAGAACCCGTCTCCCTTTCGGCTGATCCAATCACCGAGCCAGGGTGCAAGGGCTTGGTGGACGAGAATATATCGGACTCAAATGTGAGAACACCCGCGGCATGATCAATACGAATCGACAAATCACCCTTCTTGCACCCGTTCATGATAAACTTCTCAATAATAGAAGGAGTAACCTCAAATGGCTCGGGGAAGGACGCAAGGTTAATGACAAAGCTCAGTTGAATGGTGTCATAAACCTGAGAGAGCTGTTGGAACAGTCTAGTGAGGATGACCTGTTGAAGAGGGACAACATAGGGCTTCATATCGGGCTCCGCAGCGACCTGAATCAATATAGGGGAGATCTTCTTGCAAATGCTTAGAGGATGGAAATCAACCTCAAGGATAGTATACAGATCCCTGATTTCCGGTCTAGCACGCCTAAGGACGCCCTTGCTAATCGCATCCTTGAATAAGGCAGCTCTGGTAGGTGCTCTACCCATGCCGAGGAGATTCGTCAAGCGGGTATTCTTGTTTCTCTTTGCTTCATCGACGTCGAGAAGGGCACCCTTGGATCGGGCCTGACTGATCACCGGGATGGAAAGGGCAGCAAGGAGATAGAGAGAAGCTGCGCGCGAGAGATCTGCATCGGAGGCAGCGGGGAAGTCTTTTTTCGCCGAAGCAGGCCCCGCAGCAACCTGAGCAGCGCTAGTCCGGAGCAAATTGTAGTACCTGCTCCAGGCCGCGGCATGGAAAAGATAATTGTCGGAAACCAAGAAGATCCTAGTCAGCTTCTCGTAGTAGTTGGCCATCATGATGTTCTTGGCAGGTCTCTTGCTCAGATTGAGGAGAGTATGGATATCCTCCACAGAGCGGAAAGCCTCCTGCCACAGCTCAAGTTCGACCGCAACGTTGAGTTGTTGAAAGCGGGTATCAAGGTGGCGCTGGAGGGTATCGGGATCATTCAGGTTGATGGCGTGCATCTGAGTCGAGTATTTCGCAGCATTCTGAACATGGTTTCGGAGAAGTTCACAGAGCCTCCGGAATTCGGTCTTCCGGGTATATTTCAAGCAAAATTGAAACGCCTGCAGGGCCGTGCTCTGATACATAATCTCAAGTCGCGCATTGTTGCGGAGGATGTCGAGGACAGTACGGTAAGTCTCCCAAAGAAACTTCAACCATGGCGTGACAACGGCCCGGTCCGTTCGATCCCGGGATTGTTCGCCGGAAACCGTGGAGAGGAGGATAGACTCTGGTGTCTCGGAGGCCTCGAGGTCATCGATTGCATCCAAAGTGATTTGCTCCGCCCGTTCCTGGGCTTCGGTAACCTTTGTCTCGGCAAGTTCGATGAATTTACGAAGAACCATCTATACAGCATCAATCAGTCATATACATCGTCGAATAAGGACGAGTCGCAAGGCCATCCACGAACCTCAATCGTCTGGACACTACTATTCTGGGCGATATTCTTGTACTGATACAGCCCGTCCTTTGCCGTCTTTCCTTTTCTGAGGCTGACACAGAGCTCCACAAAGAGCACCATGACAGGCTCCAGTGAAGCGATGGGTGAAAGTCGCGATCTTTTGGCCGTAACATGTTCGTGGAGAAGTTCAAGAGCACTCAAATTCTTGTTGACGGCAACAAGCTCTTGGGCTCGCTATAAAATTTGAGAAAAGGGTTAGATTTGCATTGGATCTATCATAGAACAAACAGCAGAAGGGGGGCATGATTGCGGGGCGCAAGGACGCCGACAAACCTTGAGAATATTCTCAGGCTTCGCGTGAGGAGGTGGAGGCATTTTCGTAAATCAGAGCCAGCCGGCCGCTGTTTTGAGTGAAAGGCAATTTCGCAACAGGAGTCGCAGATATGAAATCGTAGCAATAAGAAATCACCGATAGGATTAACTCAGTAGTCGTCGAGGGTCGTGAAGTTGGAGTGGGGAGGATCGTTAATTTGGAGTGCAATATGAGATCAGTTTTTTCTATGCCCAGTATTTCCTAAAGCGGAAACCCTATCTACTAATAAGGTTATTTACCTTCCTTTTTTCTTTTTTCTCCCGGCAGGCGGCAAGGGGGGTGGAGTGTGACTGCTGACAGAAGGGCTACCAGGGCACAAAAGCTTTGTGCGCGAGGCATCCGCCAAGACTATCAAATCACAGAATATCACTGGGAAAAGCGGGCCAGGAAAGGGGGGAGGGAATAAACCCAACAAATCATGTTTTGTGAGTACGGAACCAGCACCAGCACGGGCGTGTAGCAGTAGTTATCAACGACAAATTCCCATTGGTATCTTCATCACCCTGTCCCTCAGATCGAAACCGAAACGCCCAAGTAACCTCGATCGCCAACCCCGCGGACGGGAATAAGACCATATGGTACGTGCACGTCGGTGTATCAAAATCTACAACCTCCTATCACAAGAAACATCATCACCAATCGGTGATATCGATCCCTGTTCAAGTGCCCGTACAGTAGGAAGATAGCTCACGATCTCACGTAGAGACAAGGCTCAGTTCTCTAGAGAACCCGAAGGCCCAGTGCTATAATGGTGTCCAGGATTCATGATCCGTGATTCCTCCAATTATCCTGGCAACCAAATGGAGGGCTGGCCGAGTGCTGGCGGCATGCTGGCGGCATCTCACATGCATGGGGAGGATTTCTCATTCATTCAAGGGGAACCCTTTGACAACATCTCTAGTGATGAGTGGAAGAGCTGTCCCTAATAAGCCGTTGCTACACCAGAATGAGGCAATCTGAACGCTCTGGAGGTTTAGTGACCATTTATCGAGTGCGCGATGGTGGTTCGATAGGCCTCCGACACGTTCGGGTAATTTGGGTACAGCTAAATTCTTGGTGGGGAATTCTCAGTGTTTTTGGCCTTATAGAAGCCGTTGTACTCGTACTCGTAGCGTTTCGTGGGCTACCGGTATGATAACACCGGTAACACATCCTTTGGATCTCCGTTGCCGGCTGCTCCTTGCTGGATAACGGGTACTACCGGTATACCCTTCCAGCACAGAGTACCGGTATGGCTACCCTAAACCGCCAGGGAGGGATTGTTGCCTCGACGCTTCTGGTCTGCGTGGCATAAGGGAAGCGCAAGATCCGGAATTCTCCACTAGCTGTGTCACAGCGCTGAGTTGCAATACTGCTCGAGTATTGTACGGACACTCTACCCATGATTTCGCGTATTATGGTGATGAAGCGATTTGCTTTGGAATGGATGGGGTGAGCTTGCAGTGCGATGCGGATAGGGGGCTAGAGCCGGAAGGGATTGGAGAGGGAGTCGGGGTGCATGCTGTTTTCCATCGTGGTTGCGTCCGAATTAACATTTTGCTTGATCGATGGGACGGAAGGATGGGGTTGTGAAGTGGGTTCGGGTAGTGAGGAGCACGGCTTCATCACGGGTTTTCTGGTTCTGTTCCTCTGTATCACACTCGCCAATTTCATAAGCATCCCGACACCTTACTTGTAGGGTGATGCCAAGGTCCACCGAGAATGCAGATCCTTGGGGCCGGGTGTTTGGATATCTCCGAAATTCGTGATGACTGGAGTGCCTGTATGCCACAAGTACTGGACTGGCATCATATCAAGGTCGGGGGCGGTAGATAGGGTAATGCGGTATTCGCTGAGCACACACCCTTGCACGAAAAAAACTCCATTTCCGGACTGGTGGAACCATCTGTGAAGCCCATATTTTTTATTTTTTTCTTCTTTCCTTTTCTTTTGTTTTCCCTTTCCACTTTCCACTTATGCTCCACTGCAGCCTGCGCACATCCCGTCTCGTCTCCTTCAGTTCAGAGCAACCTGTACCGCGCTGTGCAGCACAGCTTGGTTCCCTACATCCAGAGTATCTTCAGTGCCCAAGAAAGGGAATGTTGGCAAGCCGTCCGATTCCTTAACTTTCGCTTGCTGCCTTGCCCTACCTTGCCTCCAAGGTGCAGTAGTAGGGTTGTCAAACACCCCTGAGAAAAGATAACTGTTTGGGTCTGGGAGCTCTCGGCCGCTTCCTGCTTGCTCTGCTTGCGTTGCTTGGTTGATCGAGGAGTCGATCACCGGTACTGTACGGTACTTCATTCCTCTCTGCTGACTTGCCCTGCGGTACTTGTACCCTCCCATACCGGTACCGGCACTCGTACCATAACCAACTTACCTGGCTCCTCCCCCTCCGCAATCAACAACACCAAAGGACCTCTATCCAAGTAACCAACACCTGCAGTGACAAATTACTCACAGTTATCTCGGGAGAGTCTCATCGCATCCGGAGCTGAGCAGAGCATCGTCCATTCATCCATCCTTCTCGCCGGCCCCGAAGATATCGTGTCCGGTCCGTTAGCCTACCGTATATCGCCCCGTAACGGTGCCGGTGTCCCGTTTTCTCTTTCGGCGTTTCTGATTGATTGCTCTACGTTTTTACGGTGAACTCTGAAAGAAATATCGGAGTCTAACCGTTTCGAGAGCGAGAGGAATAGTACGGTAAAAATATATATATACATCGTATATATACACACACAGATAGAGGTTAAGGGTGAGAGGAGAAGGGCGAGAAGGAAAAAAAAAAAAAAAAAAAGAAGAAGCTCTGTCCACCCTGTTTTTATTTTATTTTTCCCTTTCTCCTCGCTCCTACTGAATTACGGTAACCGTTTGTGTCCCCCTTTGCGCGGCCCCTCTCCACCAGCCCTCATTCCCTATTATTCCTCCCCCCAGTCCACGCTTGGCCGTCGCGGTACCGACACTTCGTTCTCTCCTTTCTTTTCCCACACTTCCACCAACCAAGCAAAGCAAACTAGCCCAAGCACTCTCTTCCCTACCGTACCGCCTACTCCTCCTCCTCATCCTCTCGCTTTCATCAGCCGTACACCCCCGTTGCTACCTATCCAACATCAACACTCAACCACCACCCCCTCCACACACCCCCCTTTTCAACGAAGAAGAAGAGGAGGAAGGATCTCTTCGAGAAGGCTTCCATCCTCAGTCTTTACTCCGACCTAATCGACCTCGACCTCTCCTTCTTCGCCCTCCCTCTCATCTGCTCATCTCTTCTCGTCGGGCTTCCTTTCACACACTCTCTCGCCCTTTGCTTTCAGCTCTGCGCCTCCCTCTCCGCAATCGTTTACCCGACTGCGCCTCTTGACGAGATTCAACCCCCTTTGGTCGGAACAAACACAAAACTTGTCCGTTTCCTTCGTTCTTCCGAAGAACACCATTCTTTCGGAAGCAGGTCGACCCTCATCAACTTTATCCGATAATATCATAATCCGACGGCAAAATGGCCATTCATTCCACCGGGGCTGTCAGGGAGAAGAAGCAGACTATGGCCGAGCTGAAATTGAGGCGGTTAACAGAACTGAATGCAAGGCTGAGGGAGGATCTGGACAGACCGCGAGTAAAGGTTTCTGAGGCGTGCCACTCGTATGTTTGCTCCTCCTATTACCCTACCGCGTTCATTTAAGAGCCTCTTTTCCATCAGATATTTTGAACCAGCATCCTCTACGCAGTATCGCGTCTTTTTATTCTCTCGCCTTGTCGCTCTTCACTATTGCGATCCTCCACTAATAGCACTGGTTTAGTATGATCGCCCACACACGCAATACCAAGGACTTTATGGTTCCTTCTACATGGGGTCAAGTGAGTTTTCGTCCTTTTCCTTCAGCTCTCGTTCATCATGGTTATCTTCACACAGGGATACGCGTTATCCAAATGCAATTGTTGCACAGCTCGTTCAGCCCCTTGGTTGATAGCAACACCACGTGTATCCACTATTGAGACGGGTTCTAACTTTTTTTCTTTTCTTTCTCGCCCAAATTACAGGTGGATAAACGTGAAGATCCATACGCACCAATAGCGAATGGACCTAATTGCTGCGTCATCTGCTAGATACATGGCAGGGATTCAAGCTGCGACGGAGCTCATGCAATGCCTCATCACACCCGCAATCGTTTCTCTTGAACCTCGTTCCTCTCAATTGATGGAAAAAGAGAACCTCTTATTCGACTCTGTTTCTTTTTTCTTTTTTCTTCCTTCGGGCCATTAGATACCTCGAAAACAATTCCTTCTCTTTCAGCTCACCATTAGCACGGCGACCCGGCACCTTCGAACCGAATATCTATTAACTTCTGTTGGGATGGCAAGCCATAGGCTACTCTGCGGAGGAGTCTGACGAGATTTAATGTCTGGATCCTTGCTCACTGTTGTCGCCTTTTCCTAATCCTCTTGCTTTTTGATCTATAGTTCGGCTTTTTTTCTTTTTCTTTCTTGCGTCATGTGAAATCTTCTCTATCTATAGTCTACTATTGGGGGTAGGGATTTCGGAGGTCTTTCTAGCAATTTACTAGTGAATAGGGAGTCAAAAAAGGTGTTCTTTTACTTTATTTTTAACTTTTTTTTTTAGTGCTCGGGTTTCTCACAATCTTCATCTTCGCCTTTAGGCCCTGTTTTCCTTGTATTTCATACTCTTTCGGCTTTTGTTGTCACAGAATTTGTCTTTTTGCGGATATGTTCCGGGCCTGTTGAACCTTTCTTGGTCTTCTTTCCTTGCTGTCCTTTCCTACTGGGCCTGGTGTATTCTCCTTAAAGCAAATTCTTGGCGGGAGGTGTTCTCTTTTTTTCCCGTTTAAAGTGCCTTACATATCTTGCTCTTGACTTGGCGTGTTCTCCCTCTTATGTTCCGATAATGCGGCGCCAGCCCTACCCTACCCACTTCACTGGATTGATTGAAGAGCAGATGAATGGCAATCCCCCGGGGGCTATTTAATCTTTTATCGACCGACAACAAGTTGAATCGACTGTCAAGATTTCGAGCTGGATTGTGTTGGATCAGATCTGTCGCCAGGAAGGGTCAGAAGCCGGATGGAATAGAGAGCGAGAAGCCTAGGGTGGAAAGGAAGAAGGAAGGAAAAGGGTTCATTACTATTGTCAACGAAAGTGATTTTTATTCCGAGCGAGTGAGAAAGTGAGAGGTGGTGTGCCGGGCTGGCTAGCTATGCTGTGCCGTTCTTATATCTATCCTATCTATCGTATCCGTCTTACGCCCCATCTTGTCTGTTTGCCTGCCCCTCTCGTGCTTCCTTGCTTGTGCTCTATTCCATCTACCTATCCCCGGGGAGTTGGTTCTGAGCAATCTATCTGTCTGTTTCCTTTGTTTCCTTGTCATTAAAGCCTAACCCGTTGTCTGTCTGAGAAAGAAACCCTTCTGTTCCTCGTCTTTTTTATTCTATTTTATTTTTTATACACCATCTCTTCGTCTATCCCTATTTTTGGTTGATTTGTGGATGGGTACAGAGTGAATGTCTGTAATGTTAGGATACCAGCTATTGCTATCTATTGCTTATGGGGAGTGTAGGAGGAGGTGGAAGGAAAGAAGCGGGGGGGGGGGGTTTGAATGGATGGGGTGACGGACAGAATTGACGAAGTTCATCGAGGTCGCTAGTGTATGCTATCTGTGAGGTTTACAGGTGGGCGTAGACCGGGGGCACCGTCCGAGAGGTATGATATTGTAAACTTGGACCCGATACGAGCATGATATTCACCCGCAGTGCACCAGGCGCTATCGAATCTATAAACACACGAATATCGTACAGGCTACTTAGTATATACCACTCACTCACGGCACCCGATCAACAGCGCGGTGCGAGCACGCAGACCTCCGCACCGCAGTATCATACTGCGCATATAAGAGCACTCGCACACAGCATCACATATCCTAACTAAGAGTGCGCCCCCCCCCCCCCTCCCCTAGAAGGCACATCCTAAGAACTAGAAAAACAGTGCGGGCGGGACCCATCACGAAGGCACCAGCGCGCTCTAAAAACCCTCTACGGACCGGTCAAGTTAGTTAGTTTTAGTCAGCATAATAAATAAACAATCACCGTAGTTTGTCATTGGTGTCCCATTGCCGCCAACAGCCCTACCCGCCGCCCCGGGAAGGATATACACTATATGGGTGCTGATATGCAAAAACTGGGCAAATCTACAACTGCAAGAAATTTCCTTTAATGCATATCATACTTCTTAAGCATACAGAGTATCATCTGAAGAGCTCTAAAAATATTTGTCAGTTAAATTGGACTCTTTTCTAAACCTTATAATTCATCAGATCCAAATTTTTTATGGTTGTTATGCAAAATTCAAAGTGTTATAACTCAAAACCAGGTTAAAGGTGTCTGCCCAGTTTTCGCATATCAACACCCATATTATAACACGTTATATTGTACAGGTGCCAGTCGCGTGAAGAAAATTGTGGGACAACACACGTTTTGCACCCAAATACTGAGTTTTCA
>LN891091.1:39220-120387 GCA_900010015.1 Tuber aestivum
ACAATTTTCTTCACGCCACTGGTGCCTAATGCCAAAGTAGAGGTCGTTAAATGAGTCGTCGTAGGCCAAAACGCACCAAAATTGGGGGTTTTCAACCCATCAAAAATCAACTAACTCCACTGATATCACTTGCAAAAAAATTTAAAAAAATTTTCCCATTCATCTAAAGTATACTATATGATTCCCGAAGATTTTTGTATAGCAGTCATGTAGAATGGGACATGTCTGAAGTTGGTGAGGTTGGTTGCAATGTATCTTTTACATACAAAAAATCACATCTTGGCAGGTATCTTCCAATTATAGCACAAAAACCCTCCTCACTACTCTGCTGTAGTTGAAGTAAAAAAATCTCATATTTTTTTCTCTGAGTGGATGTACACTATGGAATTTCTTAAATTTTCCCTATGGTGATTTCATCCAAATTCGTTGA
Organism: Tuber aestivum; assembly: GCA_900010015.1. Lineage (NCBI taxonomy): Eukaryota > Fungi > Ascomycota > Pezizomycetes > Pezizales > Tuberaceae > Tuber > Tuber aestivum. Next base: position 39,651 of record LN891091.1, read on the forward strand.
GATTTGATGGTGTTAAAAACCCCAATTTTGGTGTGTTTTGGCCTACGACGACTCACTTCTGTGCCTCGTGTTGATGCCAGTCTTCGAGTGATGTCCGGTGATTGGCAGCCTTGGTTCATACTAGGGCGCTTTTCAAATAACAATAATGATAATGATATTATGAAAATTTCTCAAGATATATATATATATATCTGGTCGCACATGATGGATCATATGCCTGTCTAGTCTAATAAATAGTGAAAATAGGAAAAAAAAACTCTAAAAATTGATGTGGGTTATGCCAGTTAATCACCACCGCCACCGCCGGATGGATAGAAGGGGGAAATTCGAGTAGATATACCGTATAAGTGTAAGGCGCACCCATTCCGACTATCATACCGTGCGGTTTAGGATTCGCTATGGTACCTCTTGGAGCGCGGGGGGGGGGTTTGCTCTCTTCCTTCACCTTCCCTCACCTTACATCCAGCTTGTTTTTACTTACGTGCTGCACTTGAGACGGTGTGTCATTGCACTGTATTTCTGGGTGTGGCTGTGGTGTGTCCCATTGCTCTGGTGCCAGCCGTACCGACTGGATGGATTGGTGGATGGATTGTCGATGGCTGGTGGCATGGGCAGCGAGTGGGTGAACCTGGTTTGATCGAATGGGAACCGGGTCGGTGGGGTGGAGGGGAGGAGATGTCGAGTTTGGTGGGGTTTTTGGCGGGTTTAAAGGCACAATTTGGTGTACAGTGCTGTGCGTGCGTGTTTGCCATGTCGAGTGGTGAGGTATGATACTCATAGCGGTACTAATGTTTCGGAATTTGTGCTTCTTTGGTCGTGTCGTTGTGTCTGACTCTGTGACGACTCATGAGCGGGCAAGTGTGCCCGTAGAAATAATTGGGGATTGTCTCCCTTCTTTGACAGTGGAGGTTATGATGTCGTACAAACAAAAAAGGCGTCACCTATCCACCACTGCGTGCTCGGCATGCCGGTTCGGCCCGTGCAGTGGAATCACGGGATCCGTGCCGAACATGGAAGACGGTGCGTACCTTGCGGGGCGGGCTCGGGCATACAGGAGCCGAGGCTCGACGGAACCTCAATCCTCGGGCTGTGCCGGTAAGAACGAATGGGGAATCGGAAGCGAAAGATGGCGACGGTGACGATAAAAGAGTTTATCATCTGTACACCAGCAGAGGGCTTGTTTGGGCAGGTTTTAGGGGTATGTGATCGGGGAGATAAGGCGGGACCCGCCGGGGTCGATCGATGATACGCTAGGTACGGCGAACTACCATGTGAGAAGTAGCGTGTCACGAGTGATGGGGTATGGTTCGTTTATCTGTCTGCCCACGCTATTTCGGGTAACTTAACTGAGCAACGGACGAAAGCGTCAGGTGCTGGATAGTAAGGTGTTTTGCGAACCCCGATTTGGTCAAGGAGAGCCCGGTTAACCAGCCGACTCTGTAGCCACGATGGGACCTCCCTCAATAATCACGGCATTCTGGTACCGTATGATATAAGCCTTGGAGTCGTGAGCACCTTCAGAAACATCGCGCTAGATGGCGCTCCCTACACCATACCCCACCCCAGACAATGGTATCGTATCGGCACGTCCGGTAACCCCCCCCCCCACCACACCTGGCCCAAATAAGCCAGCAGCCCCGCGATCATCGTCGCAAAGGGCATACCTCACGAGCAGGACCCTCGCACAGAGTGTCTCACAATGGTTCCAGTTCAGCTACTCTCGCGAGACATTGGGGAGGCGATTGGCGAACCGTGAGATTTTTCCACGGTGATGCTCTCACCTTCGCTGAACTCCTGCAGTGACCATGAAAGGAAGATTCTCCCTTGCGTGGGTTTTGGTGGGGGGGAGGGGGGGTTTGGAACATTTTGTTTCTCATCTTGTTTAGCCAGTGGTCACCATGGGCACAGGTACCGGTACTTCGTTGAAGCAGGTGATGTTCGTGTGTGGTGGTGGTGGTTTATTTTCGGTCGGCCTGGGCGGTTATGCGGTCTGCAGATGATGGAATATCAAAATTGCGCTGCATCCGAAATAACCTTCCCTCACCCTTCTCCTACTTCCCCTGCTCAACCCGCAGCGATTCCATCTCATCCCGCCTTGTCCTGTAAATAACACGGACAACCGCATAGAAGCGTTCCCGAAGTCCCTGCTCTTCGCCTTCAAATGCCTCAAGTCAGTCGAATACTAAACCCGACTACAAGACTACAACGCAATGTTGAGGGGTTAAGTTTTCCTTCTCCTCTCACCCTCCCCTCCTACCGGTATTCCCTATGACGAAAGCGCATGTACGCACGTGTAGTTCACGAAGAGAAACGGAGGGGGAAAAGAAAAAAAGCCGTTGCGGAGGTGTTTGGTTTGGAGCGGAGCTCCTTGCCAGGGCGGGCGGCAGTGTCGTTAGCGGCGTGAGGCAAGAGAATCTGGGAGAGAGAGAGAGGCAAAGCGAAGATGAAGAGGGGGCGATGGAAAGACCACATACCACGTATCATACAGGTACGCTATGTATGACGATTGAAGTGGTGTTGGTATGGTAGTAAGTCCCTTTACCTCACATAATCGCTCAAAAACGTGATCTCCAGGGGGGGAAATATGTACAGAGGGGCAATGGTAAGGATAGATATGCCGTGCGTACATAAAGATCATGAATTTCATTGTAGGTACCGGTGCGTTTGGGGTTGCCAAATATACGGTACTTTTTATCATGTTTTTCCTTTTTTTTTTCTTCCTCCCCTCCATCCGGATCACGGTTAAGTTACAGCATTCTACAAAGGCGCCTGAAATTTCGAGTGATGTTGCGTGATGTGGTTGTTGCAGTTTCCTGTGATGGGAAGAGATAAGGTTTCTCCTATCTGGGGGTTTAATGTCCGTGCGAAAGTCGAGTTACACTGGTCTCGAATTACTGGTATCACACCGGTATGATACCGGAGACCGTAGACGAACCCCGTGGGGAAGCAACGAAGAGGCCGGGCTAATGTGCACGACAGGAAGGCAAAAAAAGAAGGGAATTGGGGGGGGGGAAACAAGGTAGGGATTTCTTTTTTCATTCAATCATTCCCTTTGGTGGTGATGGCGGTGTGGTTCAACTGCCAGATTGCTTTGCAGCCACCGTAGATAAGTCCATCACCCACCTACTCGTACTTGTCCACCATACCATACCGATGAAAAATAAGGATAAGAAAAGAGAAAAAAAGAAAGGAAAAGTGTACAGGGCGAAGGAGACAAGTGGGATGTCATAACTACTCGAATGGATTGGACTTACCCTCCTCGAGAGAAAGAGAGAGAGAGAGAGAGAGAGGAGAGAAAACGAAAGCAGCTGCCGTTACGGTACGGTACTGTACGAGTACTCTCAGCGTGGGGAGCGAACGATAATTATCATGGGGATCAAACACCGGCATCTTATTTTTCGGAGACCGTGCGAGAGGGCTATGATATGGCACTGTACTCGAGTACCTGTGCTGCACTTTTAGCAGCGTCATGTCCATGTCCATGTCCTTGTCATGGGGAAAAATAATAATATGAAATCCTCTGTACGAGTATGATCTGAAGAATGTGAGAGGTCGTATTATATGCCGACACCCTCCCCCCTCCCCCTCCCTCCTCACGATGAATAATAATAGTAGTAATAATATGTGTCTTTTTCTTCTTCTTCCGCCAATGATCTGATAATGATACATACCTTAGTATTGCCGTATATTCACACAGTGGTGAATGGATGAATTTACTCTTGCCATCCAGCCCTCGCTTTGCTGCTGCAGCTGTTGTCGGTGGTGGTGGTGGCATCCAACCGCCGTATCGTGCGAATGCTTCGGGAAATATCCTGTCTAAGCGACCAACTAAACTTGCTTGATTCGTACTAGTTGACACTCAAACGCACCGCACAGATGCCGTAGCCAAAAACCTGCATGTGGGGAGAGAGTAAAAAGCAAGAAAAATGGTGGTATCGTGAAGGCTCTTCCTTGGGTTGGGCTTTGAGCTTTGAGTGTGACGGAGTCGGGGGTGGATACTGTGGACTATCGTGCTGGCGGTGTAAGACATGTTCACCTCCTCGGTGGATGGGTGGGTGTTTTGGACCGCTGTTACGGTATCGTGGTGCTTAGGACGACGCTAGGAGAGGGGAAGGAGGCGGGGGAAATGGAGGACTGAGTACAATGCTCGAGCATGATACCGGTATTTTTCTCGGGAAAGGGTCTTGTTGAAGGAGGGACTCCTGCCCCCCCCCCCGGGTGAGCCGATGGAGCATCGCTGGTTCGTAGACTTGATTGCCAGTACCGTATTAGTACTTGATGCCGTACGGGTCCCGGTATTGTAGGAGCAGTGCGCTCTCTTCATACCGTATACATACTCGTAGTGTGTGTATTAATGCGCCGAAAGATTGGTCCCGGGTACTTGCACGGTAGAGGTCATGGTCCCCTCCCCAGCATCGGTACCCCAGGTCCACAAACCAAAACCAAACCAAACCGTCGGCCTACGAGCACCGGTTGTACCGGTATTCTTCTTTCCGGTAATTGCTTTTTAACCCATGTTTCGCTTTACCGTATGAGTTTGCGGGTAGCGCTTTAGGCGCACGTTTGCTTGCTTCAACTCGTAATTTACTGTGCAGTGCCGTATGAGACATCCAGCACCGGTGCCGAGCGCTAGGCTAGGTTGGGGAATGGTTTCGTTTCGCTTCGCTTTGCTTATTGGTTGGTTGGGTGGTTGGATGGTGTATATCGTCATCGCCATCGGGCGGTTTGGGCTTGGGGTATGATGAGATCTTGACTGTGCTCGTACGGGGGAGGGGGGGTGTGTATAATAAGGAATGCGGGAGGGGGGGATGGGCTGAGCTCTTTCATTTTCATCATGGACTGTGAGAGGGTTCGACGGATAAGCTATGCAAAGTGTCTTGGCGAATGCTGATTTTGTATGGCTTGCTCGTTGGACCGCTCATGGCTTAATCTACTGGCATCAGTGTGTGTGGTCACGCCCGTTGGGGTGTTTCTGGGGTTGTACTAGTACTAGCACTCGAGCGCTGGTATTGTATGGTGGCACAAGGAAGGGAGGAAGGGGAGGCGGTTATCATGGTATGATACACCGTTTTTTTGTCGAGGAGGCTTTTGTTTCAATTATCATAATTAATGTGCTCGAGGGGATGACGATATTGTAGCTACGATACGGCACCGCAGCTGGCTTGAGTTAACTCCAACTCCTCCCCACCCCTACCTGTCCTATCGTGTCATACGGTGTGGCCCTAACCATAGCCGCTGCTTCGGGGCCAAGGATAGATACCAATTAAGGGTCCAAAGTAGCAGGGGAGCAAGCAGAAGGAGGGGTACGTCAGGTTAGGGGGAATGCTTTTTCCACCGGAGGGAGAGAGAGAGAACTCGTTTGATGCTGCCGTATGGTATGCTTCATTCAAATGGGTTGAACCGAGCATCTTGGGCGGCTGCCATTTGTTGCCTCTTCCCAGGTTGGAGTGTGGATGCGGAGTGAGAATGTTTAAATGGAGAATGCCCTGAAAAAGCCTGCGGTTAACTATTATGGTTTTGGGAAATGGATGCAGGGTAGGGGGGGATCAGATAAATCCAACCATTGTTGGATGGTTTTTGTCGTGGGTACAGTGCGGTGCGGTGCAGTGCAGTGCTCGAGCACCGGAACTCGTAGGAGAATTGGGGGGGTGGGGAAATAGGAGATGTATGGGGGGGGCTTTATCATCATATCGGGGAGGGGGAGGGGATGGGGAAGGAGCAGGCAAGCAGAGGAGAGAGTATTGGTATTATGGAGGGGGGAGGTTGGCTGGCAGGTAACTATCGGAGGAGGAGAGGAAGGGCAGATTGGAAGCGGCGTGGGTCAGGTTCGATAAAGCTTGGCCGGAGCAAAGCGATAGGCTGGCAGGCCATGTGCAGGGGTCTCGTGCAGTGGAGTCCCGGCTTGGCAATATGAGACTTGCATTCTCAGCGAGGAGGGACAGACAGTAGGCCCAAATGTTGAACCGGGCGGCGAACAGCCACCACCGGCACCACCACCTGTACGAAGAAGACGAAAATCCCCTACCGTAACTGAACGAAACCAAGCGGAGAGCAGGGAATGGGAAGAACAGGGCAAAGTGGGCCAACATCACACGGCCCACCGGTAGACTATGGTATTCTACTCGTTCAATGCGACACTAACTCAAAGACAAGAAGAGGGAGGAAGGAAAGAAATTCGGGCCATCATAGGTCCTTGGCTCTTGCGAGTGCAGGAGTCGGAAAGGGTGCAACAGCAAGAACGCCCAGGGAACAAGACTCGAGTGGAATGATCACAATGGTGCTATCTTATCACCGTATGGGATGGGAAAAACTTGGAAAACCGGAGCAAAATGAGATGCACTACCCACTGTACCGTACTCGAGGATATGCAACCCAATTATCTTGGATAGGGTTGAGGGAGAGGGAGGAGGGATAGAGATGGAATAGTGTTTCCTATTGGGGGTCGAGAGCAACTGCGGGTATCTGGTGTTTTTTCTTTTTTCTTCCTCTTCCTTTCTTCTTTTCCAATTCGCTCCCTAGCTTTCTATTTTTCGTTTTTTTAGCTGAGCCTTCCTGCGTGTTCTCATTTCCTTTATGCTGGCTTGCTTCCTGTTGTGCTTGCTTGTTTGTGCGGACGGGCAGCTCTCTCTCGCAGCTCTCTCCCCTTCGCTTCGCATCTTGGTTTGGAGAGCGGCGTCCGGCGTTTGAGGTTCTGCCCAGGTCACGGTAGATTATATAGACCACAGGAACGGTGGAAACAGGAGGGGCAAAGCTGAGGATAGCGGCTACTGCGCGGCGTATTTTGTTTTTTTCCCACCCCGTCTATTATCTTCAGTAGTGGGTCATCCTCCTTTCCCTCAACCTCTGTTTTTTATTTTTTGCTCCATGGTCGGATTATTTTTTTCTCTCTTTTCCTTACTTTTTCCTTACTTTTTCTTTCTTTTCTTTTTACCGGTCACTCTCCATATCATAGGCACAAGACGTGAGGTAGGTGCCTTGAGAGTGGTCACTGGAGCCCGAGAATATTATCGGTAATTTTTTTTTCTGATGGTGACTTTATGTGCGCGTTGCGTTCGATGGAGGCACGTTTACGAGAGATCTGACCAGGAAGGACGCAGTTAGGAAGGCACTAGATCATTTACAGTAGTGAACGAAGAACTATGATAATCGACCGCCTGGCCAGGTGGGCTGGAGCTTGATCCGGCGAGGAAAGGAGCGACTGGACTTCTTTTGCTTTCCTGGAGTAGTGAAGAGTGATCATCATCAGAGGGGAGAGGGAGAAGGAAAAAAGGAAAAAAACAGAGCTAATATCAGAGACTTCATACCGTGCGAGTAGTTGTGATACGGTATTTTGTGTGAACCACACAGTTGCAGAGGGGGAGGAAAGACCCGTGGTGATCGAGGCCGACGCTTGGACGTTCGTCTTTGCGTCAGAGAGGCATTGGGGCGGACTGACGGACGGGCAGCCCCTCCCTTTCCAGGACCCTCTCCCTTCGTCCTCGTCTCTTCCTCCCCGTCTCGCCCACTTCTCACGACTTTCTTCTCGCCCCCTTCCCATATTGCGTTGCAGACGCCCTCGCCCCCCCCCCTCCCCCCCAAAGCTTACCTACATAACACACATGCACGTCCAGAGTGCTACACTTACCCTCTCCCCCTCTCAACCTTGCTCTCCACTAAAGGGTTCCTCCTTAAGCACCCTTTTGTTTCCCCGTATCCCTTCAACCACTCCCTCTCCCTCTCCTTCCCCCCTCCTCCCTCTCCCTCCCTCTCACCACTAGGAGTGAAGGAATCCTTTTCTTCTCCTTCATCCTCGCCCCTGCTCTCCTCTCACCTCCTCTTCCCTTAATAGCCCGTCCCCCCCGATCTTCTCGATCTATTTTTCCTGTTATCCCCCTCCACCCCCCCAACCACCACTAACTCCTCTACCTACGCTCTGAAGAGAAAGGTATTGGGCACTTGGCAGGGCCCGCTGCAGAAGTGGTCGGATTTTAATCTTTCAATCCTCTGTGACGTCTCCCAGAGGACTATAGGGATAGGTGCTTGCTCGTGAAAAGTCGGTGTGGAAAGGGAAGCAAATAAGCCCCGCAGCGGTTAATACTGTAGGGCAAAAAGGGAAAGGGGATCAGAGAAAAAGGACGAAGCAAGAGACTTAACTGATAGTCTGCCTGCCTGCCTACGAGTAGTCTCGCTTGGTAATAACGAACTGTTACGAACAACGATACCCCCCACCCCCCCCCTAAATACCAGCTCCTTTTTTATCTCGCTGGAGCCATCTTCGGAGTTCCGCTAGTTTGGAACTTGTGTGCGTGAGAAATAATTATAATTTCTACCTTTCCCTGAAAAAAAAAAACCCCCCGTCATCGGTGGCCTGTCCAGTGTGAGTACCATATTTTAAGTACAAGACCGCTCCTGCGTTCATGTTTTCTCTCGTTCAGCCTTCTTATGACCCTTTCCTACGTCGCTGCCTTGTCATCAACTCGTCTCGGCTTCGTACTTCCTATGGGGACGACCGCCTCACTGACATTTTCATCATCTCGAAGTTACTCTCGTGATAGGCTTTTCCCAGATATCTCTCCTTCCTCGAAACAGAGATAACCTCCCCGAACCTGTATGCATTCATAATGGACTCCGAGGACGGGCATACATACATCAAGCACCTTGCTCACTTCGTTCGTACGCACGAGAAGGCTCTCGCAAATGCTCTACAGCTTCAGAGGCGACCACTCCGTCGTAGCGATACGGCCCCGGCCGTGTCTGGAAGGACTCCTGCCAACCTGCAATATGCCCATGGTTCCTCTTCCGCGTCTAGCTCTCTGGCTGCTGCCTTCTCGCTTCCGTCATTGTCCTTCACCTCGCAGCACCTCAAGCCCGCAAAGTTGGGACTTACACCTCACCATCTCTACTATCTCCTGAGCCGGTTCGAGGAGCTCAACATCCCGGTTGGGCCCATGGGGGTTCGTCTGGAGAACATTCATGCGGAGAGCTCGCCGGGCAATTATGTTTCGTTCTTGAGGGATACTTCCAGGCGTAGGAACCATTCGTCGGATAGCTTGTCGATACACTCTGTGTCTAGTGTTAGGAGTGTTATGTCTGGGGTGTCGTCGTTGTGGTCTTCCATTGGACTCGGAGCGTCCGCTTCGGTCAAAAGTGAGAAGGCAAAGGCAGCTCTGGAGGCCGATTTGAAATACCTCTACTCAGCGTTCACTAAGATACCCTGCCTGAGGCTTGCGCCTGATAGGAAAGCTCGTCTGATTGAGGGGTTTGAGGAGTTCCCGTTTGATACTGCGGTGCCCTTGTTGGCATTCAAGAATGTTAGCGCGTTGGAGATTTGTGATATTGATATCCGCCAATTCTTTGGATGGGACCAACTGGCGGAAAGGCTACGAAGTCTGGTTGTGAAACGTGGTGGGATCAAGGACCCCGCCGAACTCATCATTGCTATTGTTCTGGACGACATGGACAAGAGACGGCGGAGGTCTGCTAAATCTTCATCTTCGCCAATAATTTCGTATCCTTCCTCAAGCCCTGGCCTGAGCAATGAGGGGGAGCCATCGACCCCACCCTCTCCAGTCACGGGCCAAATTGGTAGCAGCAGCGCCCCTGCCGGCCATTACCATGCCATGTCTAGGGTTCCCTCCAATTCCTCAAGGTCGAGCTCCAAGAACCGACCCCGCAGCAACTCGCCTACGAGACCTGCGAGCTCCAGGACTAGTTCTACTGCTACGAACTCGCATTCTCGTTCTCAAAGGATGCGGAGATCTGGCTCTGGTAGCAGCCACTCGTCGTCAACTTCAACTCTTCTTCCGGCCCCTAACCATGGTTTGACACTGCCAGCCAATCTACCCAATACAAAGTGGCGCTTCTTGAGACATCTCTCATTGGCGGATAATGATTTGTTATCGGTTTCCTCTGCTGCCCTGACCCCGTTGGCCGGTTCCTTATCATCGCTCGATCTCTCGAATAACCTTTTCAAGTCCATTCCCGAGTGTCTCTCTATTCTCTACAATCTGCGTGCTTTGAACCTTTCCGGAAACATGATTGATTCTCTCCACTCCTTGACACGAAACCCGCTCCCGGCCATAACCGCACTTAACCTCCGTGGCAATGTGCTGGCGTCAATCGCGGGGGTAGAACGATTGTTGTCTCTGGAACGCCTAGATTTGCGGGAAAACAAACTCACTGACCCCACAGAACTAGCTCGGTTAACGGGCGTGCCTAATATAGCGGAGATCTGGATTGCCTCAAATCCTTTCACCAAGACCCACTCTGGTTACCGTGTGACTATCTTCAATCTGTTCCGAGAAACACCTGGGTATTCGGACGATATTTCCTTGGACTCGCAAAAGCCTGGAATGATGGAAAAACGAAACCTAAAGGATAGGGTAGCGGAGACCCCTGCTGTTCCTGTGATGAGGGTACCGCCGTCGCCCACTGTTATGGTAAATACCGTCTCACCGATGGATTCCAAGAAGAAGGACAAGCATGACAACGAAAAGGTTATCAAGATCGGCGGCGGGGACGTGGCCAGGGCTAAAAGGAAGGTTGGGAAGCGGAGAGTTGTCGAACTGAGCCGGGACGATAGCAATGCGTCTGTCCACCAGGATATACAGCTGACTACGAAACCGCCGGCTGCCAGATCGACCTCACAGAGTAGGTCGGTGGTTGTCTCTCCATCGAAGCCACCGACGGCACCGAAGGAGATATATCACCCGCCGGAGGAGACGTCATCTGGAGCGGAGTCCTCACCTCCGAACCATCACTCTTCGCCGAGTGAGAATGTCGATTGGGCTCAGAAGGGAGTTGAGTATAGACGCAAGGTTGAAGCTCTCAAGAGCGAAGTTGGACCCGGATGGTTGAGTGTATTGAGCGAGGAGGGCATGTCATTGGCACCGTCGCGGAAGGTTTCGTCACCTTCGATGCCGGCATCGGGGCCTGCTCAGCAGAAGTCGGACTAGCTGTGTTTTGTTTCATTGTTTGTTTACAGGAGGATCCTCTACCCTTGAGTTGGCGGGGTTGAACTTGCATAGTGGGAGGGGCCATTGAAGATTGTAGCGGAAATGGCGAGCATCACGATTTTACGCATGTTTTTTTCTTGTTTCATTCAAAATTCGACATGAAGAGGTCTTTTTTTCTTTCTTTCCTGCTTCTCTCTTCTCTCCGGGGGGGGTTCTTCTGCTTCCTATTGTATCATAGGTTTTGTGTTTTAATCGTTGGGTCGGGAGTTAGGCTGGGCTTATCATTTCATTTTTGTTGCTGCTCTATCGTTTGAACTCTCAAATCCGGGGTTGTTTATTTGTGGATGTTGTCTGTTTTAATCTTCTCGTCCTTTTGATTGCCCCCCTTCCCTTCGATTATTGCATACATGCATATTTTTCTGGGTGTATTTTTCCTTCTATCGTTCTATCCCTTCTTCAGTCTGCCCGCCTGTCTTTCATGTCCTCTGTCGTGCTGTACTGCATTTGATATATACCGCGGTTGAGTTCCTTTTTTTTTTTTTTTTTTTTTTTGCTTTCTTTGCTGTTTTATTGTGCGTTCTGTTTTTTTCAAAACTTTTTTTTTTTTCATTCGAATATTCATCATCATTTCTTAGGGACGGTATTACAAAAAATGGGAGGATTGGATTCGGGGATTTTGGCCAGGGGTGGAGGAGTGGATATGTTTTACCAAAAAAAAAATAGCCCTTTTCTACTCAAAATTTGTGATATCGGTATTCTTTGTCGTGCCCACTCACAAGATGGTCTACTATCAGGGTGCTGTAAGTGGTGGTGTTTTAATATTTGTTTCGGTGACTTATGATATCGGTCCTAACCTATTACCCTTCCCAAGAAAAGATGTGAAGGGTGATTATTACGACTTTATGACAGTTTACCTCCGCTCCGCCCACTCGGCATCATACATTCCGATCCACACACACCCCTGACCCCCCTCTCTCTGCCCCCCTCCAGCCCTAACAAACCAAATAAACGGACCCATATTATTCACCGCAGTAAGAATCACCCTACCTGCACGAACAACCCGCGGTCCACAACCCACACGGCTATTCCAGATCTCGAGCAGCAGTCCGAATCTCCTTCCCTCCTCTTCCCAACCGCCACTGCGAATGCCGGCATCGAGCAAGGTATGGTACGGTAGCCCATGCAGGATGCACAGCACACTCCCGTGCTCGTACGAGTACCGTACCAGTACAGTACCGTGCGTGTTGGAGCGGTCCAGCCCAGCCTGGTCCAGTCAATCTCTCACGCCAGCACTAACTTACTGTAAATTACGGTAGCAGTATTATATCATACGCACACTCCACCAGACCGGACCGGACCAAAATAAGCTCCTCTCATGCAACCGGACAACCTGAAAGTGCTACCGGTACCGTATCTGCTGTGTATATATATACCGGTATACCGTACCACACCGTAGCGTATTTTCCGGGGGTTTTATTTTATTTTTATTTTTTTTGTGGCGTCTAGCTTAAGTTCGCTATTCTAGCCATCTATTGTGATATGATACAGGGTATGATAGTATGATATGATAACACTCGTCATTAACCTAGTGTGCCGCCGCAAGTTAGTCTACGGTAGTTGCGTATACCGACCGGTAAAGTGTATGGACTACGATAAGTACTCGAGTACAGTACTCGTATGATATGATACGAGTGGGTTTGGTGATGTCCGTTCGAGTCCTCCCCTCCCCTCTCTCCACTCGTACAATACTCGTACAATACAGATTAATACAAGTTAACAACCACCAGCCCGGCAAGGACAGTAATAGTTTTATATCATACTAACGGGCGGGTATCATACATACATACTATTATTGCACCAGTAATATAAAATCAACAGGTTAATAACCCCCCCAGGTGCAAAAACCGTATGTATCATATACACATACTCGCAGATTATGGTATGATAGATAATGTGATAACCGGCTGAACCCCGCACGCAACGTATATATACTCTACTCGTACTGTACCCCGCCGGTCGGCTCATCAACCCATCCACCCACCCACCCGCCAAGATTTCTTCTGTGATGATGATGATGATGATGTGGTCAATCACGAGTACGAGACGATGGTTTAATTACCGTTAAATTTGTGCATCGATGGGTTCGTTCGTTTCCGTTTCGATAGAGTGCGTTCTGTACTTTATGATACTTGTATATATGTATGTATGTGTGTGGCGCGTGGGTGCCGTTCCTGATCAGAGTGGTGGGGGGGGGGGGGGTAGGGAGGAGCTGAGATCGCGGGCATGGGGTATCACTCGGATGTAATTTGGATTGCGGGGGTACTCCTTTTTCCTTTTTCCTTCCCCCCCCCTCCTCCGATGTACTCGAGTAGATTTGAGATTTTTACTCTTGTTTTTTTTTTCGTTCTGTTCTATTCTACTCTAGTTACGCTGCTGGTATGATATCATACGAGGTTTAATTTGTGGGTGCCATGGGACGGCCTTGTGATTCGGGTTGAATTGAGTTGAGTAGCTATCATTACTTACTTGGGGGAGGGGGAGACTTGTATCGGGTTTACTCGAGTACAAAATCACCCTCCCCATTTTTACTGCACCATATAGAGCACCATACTACACGTGCTACTGGTAGCCTGCTTGTATGATGGTGTGGTGTGGTACGAGTATAGGGATGGCTCAATTTATTTCCGTATATGTATTCAGCAACCCCTATATGGCCTTGATAGTTGAAGTGATTCTACTATAGAAAAAAAAAAGCCCGGTCCTCCAAATTAATTTCGCGCTTCCGGGAGAAAGAAACGAAGGAAGAATAAAAGAAAGAGTGAAAAGAGGAAATAAGCTTGACGTGGCCGGTATCTTAATATCTCATATGCAACCCTTCTGCGATCGATCGATTTACATGCGTACCGGGCCTATTTCCGTTCTTTTGTCCTCCTCCCCCCTCTCGTTCTCGGAATTAATCGCAGTGAACCACACCGTCGGAGTGGGTATGGCAGTGGAGGCTGGCGGAAGAGGTGGTTGTTGGCGGTTGAGAGGTGGTAGTAGTGGGTGGGTAGGTGCTAGAGGTTATTAATGTGGTGGGAGCGACAGAGGTGGTAATGGCAGCAGAAGTGGCAACAGAAGTGTCGGCGGAAGCGGCAGCAGAAGTGCCAGCAGAAACCTCAGCAGAAATGGCAACAGAGGTGGCGGCGGAAGTGGCAGCAGAAGTGGCAGCAGGAGTATCAGGAAGAGTGTCGGCAAGAGTGTCAGCAGGAGTGGCAGCAGAAGTGGCGGTGGAGGTGGCGGCAGAAGTGTTGGGAGGGGCAGGGGTAACACTTGAGGTGTCGATAATGGTGCCTGGCTTACTGGAAGCAGCGGCGGGGGTCGGGGTTGTAGGAGCAACAGGGGCAACACCAGAGGCGACAGAAGTAGCGCTAGGCTTGCTGGAAGCAGCTACAGAAGCGGAAGAAGACACTTCCCTCACACCCGCACATCCGATGCCGGGATTTCCGACTTCGTAAGCATAAACTTCTAAGGCGAACCACTGGAGTGAATCCGAGTTCCTCACAGAGATGCTTCCATTCCCATTCTGCGCCAATTCTAGAGTGTCCTCCCAGGAATCGCTATAATGATCGACAACGCCCTCGGCCAACACAGGGATGTGGAGGACGCGGTGCAACAGGTCCGAGGCGAAGAAGAAGTTTGTCTTGTAGTTCGCGACGTTGTAGCCCAAGGCGCACATCTGAGTGAGAGGGCGGCGGGAGGTGTATGAGAGCGGGCAAATAACTGTTTCCGAGGTGGCATTCGAGCCACGCCAGTGGCCTGCCCATCCGGGTTGGGCACAGTTTCCGTCGACGTCGTCACAGCGGAGGAGCATGCCGGGCTTATTGGCCGAGAGGATCCGAGTGAACCAGCCGAGGACTTCAGCAGTGGCGGCGTTGGTTCCGAACCATTTCCTGAAGATTAGCGAGGAGGTTCCGGTGCGGAGGAGATGGCTTTGGGCGGTGGAGACAAGTTCCTAAGAGCTGTCAGTCCTGCCTGATGCATGATGTATTATGAAGAGGGAATGTACCTCCAACTCCGACAAAGCAGCAGTCAACTGACGATGTTCAGTGATATTACATGATCCATGGATCTCAATTCCCACTATATATGTTCATTTGCGAGCTTGTCTCTCCGCTCTGATGGGTAGTACTCAACACACATGGCTCGAGATGAGGCATAGCGCTCGGGATCCCTGTGGTAGTAATAGTCGCAGTCGGAGCTGGGGCAGCAAGCACGCCTGAGACAAGGGCCACCAAAGAAAAGACGCCAAAAGTCTTCATTATGATCGTAGGAGTTCCGTTAAACGTTCTTCTTCGCTGCTCTGGGCACGCCGCAACCTGAGAGACCAATTGACACAAGGAGGGGGAGATGGGATTGAAGCTCCAGCAAGTCCGGCCTTCCAACCCCGTTTTTATACCCAATTCTCACCGCTCTCACCCCCATCCCATCATCGAAAAACAACAAGTACTCAACCTTCCGTTGTGGCCCATGCCTCCCTCCTTACGATATCTTTTGCTCTTGTCAGTAGGGGAGCGCTCGAGCGCACATTGGCTGTGACAACACTGGACCATTTAGAACAGTAGGTAGCTAGGGATCATCCATATTCGTCCAGAGCTGTATGGTGCATTGCCTATTGGATGCCTGGCTGTCTCTCCTATGTACCCCGGCTTGGTAACCTTGTGGAGGTTGAGCTGAGTACCTCTCTGGTGAGGAGAAAAGTCTCGGACCTTGGCAGTACCCTGATGGCTACTACCATCTATCACCAACTCTGAGGGGGGTGCGAACCCCCACCGCTATTGGTACCGCGGCCGGTCCCAATCCAAATACCCCACGGAGGCCATACGGAACACCGCGGTACGCACAAGACAATGTACTTAATCTCTGTCTACCGGGCGGCAGATGACAGAGCCCCAAGCATAGAAAGCCACGAGGTCCAAAGAGGTGATCGTTGGATCCCAGGTTTCATCTCCCTGCTCTGCCGTGATATAGTGCCCCAAACCGGTATCCAGAGTTTGGCATACTGGTATTCTAACATAATTTACACGACAGTCCAGGCCAAGGGGCAGGGACCCCCCACACGTCTACCGCACTGGTAAGCTCTTCTGTTGGCCGTGCCTCGCCTTGTCATAGCGAGGATTTTGGGACTAGAACTCGAAAGGCGTTAGCATAGTGACATGAAGTCAACCAAATTGGCTAAATAGGCCGCGCGCCTCGAGCTCGTGGGACTTACCTTGCAACCGCCCCCATTGAAATAGCTACGATGTGTGGTGTTGTGGGATTCGAACTTGGGCGCTCTCCGTTCTTTCGCAAACATCAATACTTTGGAGGGGGAGACTACAGAAGAAGAGTCGGTGGAGTACGACGCGAGCACTACACTGCAGAGAAGCCCAAGGCTAGAATCATCGCTACCGTATACGAACTGCCGTGTAAGGTGAACATGCGGTACCGGAACTCTATGTGATAGTGGCATACTCATACATTTGGGTAATGAAGGACGGCAGTCTTGTCAGCCACGATACCAACCATCGTACTAGTACAGACCCCTACAAGCCCATTAGTCTAGTCTGGGGGAAACGAGCCTTGGCCTCAGGCCGCCCTCGATGGCATATAACCCTGTTGGGCAGCATCCTTGGCTCAAAGTACCAGTATTCGTACCAAAACAGGCCAACAACCCAAAAATTAACGTTTCTCGCGGCTGAGTGACGGAGCCCATTTCCGCAGAGGGTACAGTGCAGCCGTGAAGCCACTGCAAATTGCGTATCAGAATGCTGTGGTTGTTGTGAGCACCTTTCAATCTCCGATGCGGGTAAACTAGGTGCGAGGTTGCAATCCAGCAAGGACAAAAAAAAGGAGAATCAATTCGGAAACGAAGCAGCAGTGTTTTTCTTCTTTTCTATTTTCTATTTGTTGACTACTGGCATACCAGCAGTCCTTCTCGTGCTAATGTTTTCTAAGAAAGCCTGACCCGTCAATGCGAATTTTGAAAGCAGGTGGGTGTTACAGGTACAAACATTCACCAGACAAAAGGCTTCTCTTTGCCTCTTGAATGGGTCACCCCTTCACACAGACCACAATTCCGCAATGCCTCTCCCCCTACTTGTTGCTTGGAGGTACAGTAGAGCCGTAACGTCAAGCATCGGCGCCCGCTCCCGTAGGCGTCAACTTACTGTAGCGTTTTTGCCAATTTAGGTGTTTTGCATGTAACATCTGCCTCCCTACTTGCTCGCGTTCTGGGGTGCCCACCCCCAACAAGCGAGAAAGAAAGCATAGCCTAATGTTGGGTTGTGGGCATAGGGTGGCGGCCTTGTCAGATGATCCGGGGATACTTTCAGTTCCTCGTACATATGAGAGAGTGAATATTCCCAAAAGTTAGTAGCAAGAAACGTCGATGCCACAACGGGGTTATTAATTGTCCCTAGACAGCCATCTCCCCTTTGGGATGACATTGGGAATAGTTAATTTGTTCTGACACTCTCCACTGCCCAACAATGTTAGCTATTTGGTGGCCACCAAGGAAGTTTTGAAAAGGGGAGCTCTCACAAGCCCAATTACCCCTTTGATCGAGAAATCTATGCTGGGATGTGGGTGCATAGAGCCGTAGGTATAAGCTGTGGATAGAAATATGACAGGGAACCACAGAGCAAGCGGTTTATCTCACGTCGTTTGCATCAAACTAAGTTATGGTGCATACGCCCCGGATTTTGGTGTGTGTTTGTCCGCTGACTAACAGCATGGCTTAAGTTAGGTTCGCGAAAAGGCAATGTCATCACAAACGCTGCGGTGCGCGTAGGCCTAACTTAGGGGAAATGTTGAATGTAGAGTACCATAGGAGCTATGGCGCAGGGTTCGATGGTGGTTCAGGACGACTGGAATGAGGATGGAGAGGCTTGTTGTAAGGAGTAATAGGCTCGAGGTGCATAATATGTAATTCTTGGGGTTTGTTCAATAAGGAGGGAGAGGTGAAGGGGAGAGTCAAACTCCCGGGACCGAAAAAAAAAACCCCCTTTATCGATAAGAGTGCAATCTTGGCATCAAAAGTTATGAATCCTTAGGCACCCTGATTACACCAACACGAGCTACTTCACATCCAGAAATCTCCCCCTCAACCGGCCTGATAGCAAAAGTTAAAATTCACTAAATCCCCTAGGAAGCACAGAGAGCCTGATCCGATAAAAAGCCAGGCCCTATCAGTAGACTTTGAGATCAAGATATCAGGAGCACTGGGGGTAAGCAAAATATACGGTGAACCTTGTGTTGGTTTCCCATATAAAAGGTAGTTGTGTCACACTTTACAACCTTTCTTAGAACACTGTCACAAGGGTGACAGGCCATACAATCTTTACAGAAAATCCCACGGCGCTACTCTGATTAATTCTGCAGTGCTTTTGGGTGAGTTGCAGGGCATTAAAATTGTGTATTCTTGGTATGAAATGCCAAAAGCCGCATGAATTTTGACACCAAGATGGTGTGATACAGCAGAGTCCAGGACATGCATATCGGTACACACCGACCCCATGCATGTCCCATAATACCAGTATCATGATACAGCCGAAATGAACACGGTTAGCTTGCCCCGCCCAAGTCTTGAAAACCATCCAAGTGCATGGGAGAAAGCGGCCCGCTCGGAGGGAAGGTGTCAAAATACCGGTAAAAACCCTCCAAAGCAAGAAGCCAAGTGCTCCAGCTTTCAACCCTCACTCACGCATCACTCGGCCATGGTTTCATATGTGACAGATTGCCCATGAGACACACGATACCGACGAACAGTATCATACCGATATCCAGAACCTTGACTTCATTTGATTGGGTGTTCGCAACCACAACGCCGGGACAGCACCAATAATGGCGTCGTAACCCAAACGGGCAGGCGGATCA
Organism: Tuber aestivum; assembly: GCA_900010015.1. NCBI lineage: Eukaryota > Fungi > Ascomycota > Pezizomycetes > Pezizales > Tuberaceae > Tuber > Tuber aestivum. Next base: position 58,481 of record LN891091.1, read on the forward strand.
AAGGGAGGAAAAACGACTGCCAACATGCCCAAGGTTCAAACGGATCCTCAAGCTCCCAGAACGACCATGTTATCAATAGGGCTAATGCCAAGCTATCCGGCAAACATTTCCGAACAGCAAAAAAGAATTGCTTGTTGTGCCTAACTCCGACCGGGAAAACCTTAAACCGCGAGCGTCTATCCTCTCGCCAAGATTTAGTCCGTAACCTATTGCTTAACGCCGATGAGGCGCCGAAAGGAAATGATCGTTGAGGTGGTAAATGCGGGGCCGACGTCTGGCGGGTATGACGTCTCCGGCCCGAATAAGTTGGATTGAGGATTCGAAAGGATAAATAGAAGTTCGATTCCCTCTAGAATTTTTCCTTCCCACGATCAATCGACTACCCTAAGGCCACTTGAACTCTCGTGAACACGACTTCAACGACCACCTCCGCCTTTACTTGCACTCTTTATTACCTCACAAAACGGCACTCTAATTCTAAATGGCTACTCAAAAAGTCTGGCTCGTCACTGGAACTTCCTCCGGCTTCGGCAATGAACTCGTTCACACCATCCTCAAGAACGGTCATAAAGTCGTCGCGGCGGGAAGGAATACTTCGAGGTTGACCCCTCTAAAGGAGGCCGGTGCTGCGACTACCAAGATCGACCAGAACGAACCTTTGGATGTGCTCAGGAGGCAGATTGGAGACGCTATTGCGGTATATGGGCACATCGATGTTATCGTTCTGAACGCAGCTTATGTTGTTACGGGAACTTTGGAGGAGCGAACGTATGTCCGCTCCATCCCACAGGCTGAAGGGGGCGTAGGAGCTAACTTGGGTGTGGTCACGTAGACCCGAAGAATCGCTCGCACAATACCATACTAATGTCTTCGGCATCCTAAACCTCTACCGCGCCATCCTCCCACACTTTCGAGAACGAAAGGCCGGTATCATTGCCACGGTCGGCAGCATGGGAGCTTCAATGACAGATCCTCTCATTGGTCTTTACCACTCTTCCAAGGCCGCCGTCAGAAGTACGCTTTCTTTCCCTATACTCCACCCCCCCGATAGCCAACTTACTGATATGCCCCCCTAGATCTCTCCCTCACCCTGGACAATGAAGTCAAGCCCTTCGGCATCAAAACCTGCCTGATCGAACCCGGCTACTTCCGCACGAACCTCCTCTCCTCAGGGACGTCGTTCCAGCTCCCAGAGGCCAAGATAGAGGCCTACGATGAGATCAATGAGAATACAAAGACATTCCTCGCCGAGAGGGACAGGAAACAAAGCGGGGATCCCAAGAGGGGTGCTCAGGTCATATTTGATGTCCTCACCAGCTCGGGATGCGCAAAGGGGAGGGAAGTTCCCAAGACGCTTGCTCTCGGAAGTGATGCTGTCAAGTGCATAATTGGCAGCAATGAGGAATTTAACAAAAGGGTTGAGGAATGGAGGTCCGTCAGCGAGAGCACGGATTTCCCGAAGGAGGAGCAATATTATTAAGTGGAAACTTTTCTGGGGCGCAGGATACGACCGTAGTGGCTGGAGCTGTGCAGTAGTTCTTCTCTAGCGTTAGCATCAGAATTGACATTCTATTTTCCCCCGATACCTTGACGTCGCTGTTCAGGCGAAATGCTCTCACCCACGATCACTCGGACAGTTCATCACGTGAAAAGTTCGCTTAAACGCCAAGAAATTCTGTATCTCTCAGGAGACCTCGCAAGCATGGATTCCCTGGATTAATTCAAGCAACAGAGGGGATGGCGTGTGCAGGAAGACCCCCGGCGTCTTAACCTCCAAGTCATGCATTGCGAGAAACGCAAATAGATATGGGAAGCAGTCGGAGATTAGTCCCTCCGAGTGGGGGAGAGGTGGGAGGGGTAAGCCACTCTTGCCAAGCGGAAAGCTCTCGCTTTCTTTCAGGCTTCAGCTGGTTGCTCAATTCTCCCTCACCCTGTGATACGAGGTGCAAATTGGTGGGGGAGAAGAGGCATTTTCTCCGCCTCTACCGTCTTCTATAAGCCTCATTCAGGTCAACGGATGCTATATAAACAACAAAGAACGAAACCACAATCTGCTCAATCGCACCGCCCGCCAACTGACTCAACTTACAAGTGTCGTACTGTGCTGGTATAATGCGATGCACTGCCAACGAAAACCCCGGGTCGGGAAATCCAGCGCCGCAAAAATGAGGCTTCGTGATCTGGATTACAATACAATGAACCTGAGTTACGGTAGCTTACGTAGATTTGTTGGCACGGCAGCGGCTTAGACCCTTGATGGTCTTGGCCTGCCCTCGGGCTCTGTAGTCTTCTTCCCTTCCAATTTTTTTTGTAATCCATCCGGGCTCGTACCACTGCTTTCGTCATTGCCTTCCTCCAATCCCCCTCACCCGGCCCCAGAATCGTTTCCACAAAGAAAAAAGAATCGCTGGAAAAGCCAGATCTCCCCCTTTCTCTCTCTCTCTCTCATCCGCTCACTCACTCACTCACTCCCACTATTACTCTTCTCTTTTTTTTTACTCGTTTTCTAAAACACCGATATACAAACTCTCGAGCACCATACACTTTGACTGCTTTCTCTATTGTCTCTTCCTCTTCAATCTACTGTTTGCGATAAACATTTGCTCGTCATGAGTTGGAAAGGGTTTCAGCGGAGCGTCGTTCGGGTGGGCTTTCTCTTGGCAAACCCCTCGAGGAAGGAAAGAGGGGAGTTGGAAGTTGAAAGGCTAACGGTGGGAGTGTAGGCGCCGCAATCGATTAAACAGAAGTTCAATATGGTATGACGGTTCTTGGTGACGGCCATCATCCTGATCATGATGTTTGTTTTTTTCAAGAGAAAAAAAAAAGAGATACCGTTCGGTCGGTATGAGGCCCGGATTGGTGGTTAACGATAAAGTTTAGGGTGAAGTCACGAAAGATGCAATCTACCTAGATGCAGAGAGACGATTTGAAGAGCTGGAAAAGGTTTGTTTGAGGCTATGATGTTAGCTCTGGGAAGCAGCGTGCTAAGACTTGTTGCGCCTTAGGAAACGAAGAAGCTCCATGATGAATCGAAAAAGTAGGTTACTCTGGGTCCTTCACTATTGTGGGCTGTTCTGATTTGCCGTCTAGGTATTTTGATGCTATTAATGGTATGCAATAGATAACCTCCTAGGTTCAGCTAAATGGATTACTGATGAACCCCAGGCATGCTGGATCATCAGATCGAATTCTCAAAGTCCATTGCTGAAATCTACAAGCCGATCTCTGGCCGGGTGTCGGATCCGGATTCGATTGAGGCCGAAGGAAATCCTGAGGGTATCCGGGCCTGCGAGGAGTATGAATCTATCGTCAATGACCTCAAGGTTACTCTGCAACCGGAGCTCGAAATGATCGAGACACGAATAATTCGACCGGCTGATGAGCTCATGGAGATTATCAAGGTCATTCGAAAGACGTCCTTGAAGCGCGACCACAAGCAACTAGATCACGACCGCCATCGGGCAACTCTCAAGAAACTTCAGGATAAGAAGGATAAAACGCTCAAGGATGAGAAGGCGATATACAAGGCGGAGGGCGATGTGGAGCTATCAACGCAGGAGTTCAACTACTACAACGAACTTCTTAAAACAGAGCTTCCAAAGCTCTTCACGCTCGAAAGAGAGTTTATTCAGCCTCTATTCCAGAGCTTCTACTACATGCAATTGAACGTGTTCTACACTCTTCATGAGAGGATGCAAGCTATCAACATCGGCTATTTTGACCTCACTCTCGACGTCGAGACAGCTTTTGAGAAGAAGCGCGATGGCGTCCAAGAGCAAGCAGAAGCCCTTGCTATAGTTCGATTCAAGACAACCGGTCAGCGCACCTCAAAATTGAATCCAAAATTCCAGGGGGTCGGTAAATCAGATAAAGCTTCGGTGACGTCACGACGAACAACATCCTTGGACATGTCACGTACCACCAGCGACAGTACGGAAACCCCGCCACCGCCCTACACATCAACCGGCGCTCCCGCATCAACCAAGGAAAATGACCTCCTAAGTCCCGCTGTCACCACCGGCGTCGCGAGAAGCAACTCCACCGGGACAAACTACTCGGTAGTGGGTAAGAAGGCTCCTCCCCCACCCAGACCGAAGCCGAAGAATTTGAGCGTTGAACCCGAGAAGGCGACGGCTCTATACGACTATGAGGCACAGGCGGATGGGGATCTGAGCTTCAGCACCGGGGACGTCATTGAGATCGTGCAGAGGACTAGCAACGATAATGAATGGTGGACCGGAAAGCTGCATGGTAGGACGGGACAGTTTCCGGGAAATTATGTCAAGCTAGGATGATAACCTGTGTCCTGTGTCTTGTGATGTATTGGTGAAAGTTTTTTTCCCTTTTTCTTTCTAGAAATGGTTGAGGTTTCTTTTTTCCTCTCCCCCTTTCTTATTATTCTCCTCCTTTCTCAACCCTATATTGTAAAAATGAGCCCCAAGTATCCCCCCCCCCTTTTCCTTTTTATGTTCGATCATCGAGAGGTGTTTTTGGTATATCGTATCGTCTGGAGGGGGTTAGTTCCGTCTTTTTTTTGCTTGCTGTTCTACATTTCCTTTCTTTTCTTTTTCTATCCTTTTTAACTCCCATAGTTTAGAGGAGCGATTCTTCTGTATGTATGTATTATGGAGGCGAGAGGTCAGGGGGGTCTGAAGTAGCTTACATAGTGGAATTGAATGGAGTTTTACAAGCGCTTTCGGGGGTGATCTGTGTGTCTGCTTTAGGAGTTAGAGGAAGTTAGAGTCATGATACCTAGGGGGGAAGGTGGTTGGAGGGGCCGATTCAACCACGATATGATAGAAAATTATCGTAGAACTCATGATATCGGAGAAACATCGCTATCTCTCTCCCCCACCCTAGGCCCTACCAAACATGAGGGGCTTGGTGAGGCTTTTAACCCACCTGCACCAGCCACCCTTGGCCAGCCCTGGTATTAGGGTTATGCCCGAATCCGCTACCGTACCGGGCATACGAGGATCATACCTTCCCGCACGCAAAACCATTAACGATCACTAACCTCCTGCCTTCTTTCCTCCCACCTCCATCCATCTATCTCTTCCACAACCCACGCCAAACCAAACAGGTATGCTCCCTCCGTCCCCCAGATTTCCTTTTCTCAAGCAGTAAGAGGGGGAATCAAGAAATTCCATGATGATACTTTGCAAAACAAATATGATAGGAAGAGTCCCAGCATTTCGGCATTTTAAAGAGGCGCTTCGAGACGCTTTCTTTTCTTGATCGGGGGTGCGGTGAGGACGACGCAGGGGTACTGAGAATTTTGGGAAATTTTGGATCGGAGAGCTCTTTTTTTAGGGGGAGTTGGTCCAATGGGAGTGCTGACTGAACGGGTGCGAAGATCTAGGTTGGGGTAAGGTAATCTATCGGGGGTGAGGGTGTACTTGAGTACTCGAGCACACTGTACGGCGAGATTTCTCTTGCGGATGGGGGAGTAAAGGGAGGAGTGAAGGGGGGGCTAGTCGTGTTTGTGGGATTAAGCTACAATGTATTCTACCGCTAATAAAAGTATTTTCCCTCTCCCTGTTGCCGGTAAGTCATGAGCGAGACCCGATATCGTGATCAATCGTACCTACATTACGGCATTCCTATCAATACTCGAGTACAAGTACTTGTACCGTCAACGTTTTGAAAACCACTGCCCAGCCCTCCCATACCGGTATTGGGGTGGGAAGTTGATCAAATCCAAGTCTTGGCGTGCACGTAACCACCTCCAATCGAACATCAAGGTGTCTCCCCTTCACCCCCATCTTCCACTTCTGCTCTACACTACACAAACACTGCAAAGATCCCACTCATGCTTCAAAAGCCATTATGACGACCCCTATAAACCACAAGCTAACACCACAAGTCCAACAGTGGCTCCACCGTGTCATCGCCCCTGTAAGTCATCATTTATCAACCAATCGCTCCTCCATCCATCCATCCACCACCTGCAAGAAAATCTAATGCTTGGTCTGGGATAATAGGAGTACACAGATCCACAGAGAGCTTATAACGATGTTGCTACAGCGTTGTTTAATACCCCGTCTTTATCACCTAGGACGGAGGTTTACAGTATCATTCCCCTTCCCCTTCCTCCCTCTGATATATCCCAACCTCTGCTAATACCTAGGGGATACGGAAAGCCCACGAGGATGGCCGCCCAGAGCTCCTCCTCCACCTCCATGGGACGATACCTGTCCTCTTCAGGGGCGCAAGCTACAACATTCCGTTAACCATCTGGCTACCGCATACATACCCCCGCCAACCCCCGATGGCATTCGTAACGCCAGCGAAGGACATGCTCATTCGTCCCGGGAACCACGTCGACCCCAGCGGCAGGTGTTATCATCCTTACTTGGCGAATTGGATCAATTACTCTGATGTATGTACGCGATTCATTCATTCATTCCACAGCCTGTTTCTACTCGTTGGGGGGGGGGCTGACAGGGATAGAGATCGAATATTGTGGATTTATGTGATGTTCTCAGGGGGGTGTTTGGTAGGGAACCGCCGGTTTACTCGAAGACTGCGCCGCCCGTGGTTATGCCCGCTGAGGCAACACCTCCGCCTTTACCACCGCTACCGGAGGAGTTGGCGGGGAGGGTGGGGGGTTCGTCAACGCCTACGCCGGCGAGTGTTGGGACGCCGGTTGGCCCACCACCGTTGCCGCCGCTGCCGAGGGAGATGAGGGGTGGGTTGCCAAGTCCAGGTGCGGGGGGGAGGTTTCCGGGTCATCAAAGTCCCCCATCTCTACCACTTCCTCCGGCGCCGCCGGTGCCCCCGCATCCTAACGCCCAACACCAACAGCAGCAGAGGCCGCTACAACCGGGGGAGAATACGAATGGACAGGGAAGGGGTGCGCCGGGAGGGTATATTGGTGGAGGGCCGCCCCCTCGTCCATTACCTCCGGTTTCACATAGAGCATCTGGAACTCCACAGCTTCAAGCTCCCCCATATAACCCACCAGGGAGCGCAGTCCCATACCCTCCCCCTTCCTTCCGCCAAGCAATATCCGCCCCTCTTCTGCTGCCTCCTCACTCACCAGCACCCCACCCCCACCACCAGCAGCGCCCCCTACAAACCTCCCCACCACCACCGCCAATTCAGACCTACCGCCATCCACCCCAACACTACCACCCACCCACCCCCTTCCCACCACACACGCCTCAACCCCCACCCGCAGTAAAGCGCCCCGACCCAATAGACATAATGTCCCTCCCCCCCTCTTCCCCCCCCACTCCAAAACCCGATAACAACCCCCCCACCCCTTCCGCCAAACCCCGAAACCGCCTTCCTCCTCACCAAAATCTCCACATCCCTCCACACCCTCGCCACTGCCTCCCATACCAACCTAACAACCGCGACCCTCCCGCAAGCGACAACCCAGCGCGACTCCCTAACCCGTGCCCAATCACACATGACCCAAGAGCTCCAAGACCTCGCCCGCCTCCACGCCCTCTGCACCCAGGATGGCGAAATACTCAAAGAGCGCATCGCTGCTGCTGAAGGCGTCATCCACGACGCGGAGAATAGAGAGGTGCCTGGTGTTGACGCGGTTGTTGTGGGACTCACGGTTGTGCATGCGCAATTGTATGAGCTTATCACGGAGGATAGGGCTATCGAGGATACGATATATGTACTTGGTAAGGCGTTGGACAGGGAGAGGATTTCTTTGGAGGTTTTTTTGAAGGTATTTCTTCTTCCCTCCTTGTGTTTGGTTGGTTGGAGTGGCGCTAATGGGCGGGACATGGAACAGCATACGAGGACCTTGGCTAGAGAGCAGTTCTTGTTGAGGGCGCTAGTGAAGAAGATTATTGGGCAGATTGGGATCGAGGAATAAGTTAGGTATCATAGGGGTTTGTTCTAGTGGGTGGATGTACAGTATATAGCTAGCGCTCCGAGTATTGAAGATGCATACAGTTACAGGTGCACGATTCGGGCGCGCCATAAAAGGTTACCGCTTGAATCTCGAATGCATGTGGGGAATTGGGTATGTGGGCAGGAAAGCCCGAGTGAGATTTCATGCTCAACTTTTACACTCGCTTCGCTGGGCTACAAGTACTGTGGGTTGCTTGATCAATCGTGGCATGAATATGCATGCTATTAAACACAGCGTATATCAACTTGTAAAAAAAACGCAAGAAAAAGCCCAAAACGTTAAAATAAAATAAAAACAATAGGAGAATTGGAAAAAGGCCGAGGCATTGTAGGGAGAAAAAAGCATAAAACAGAGACATGATCATCACGAGGTTCTTCCCTTCACGTACGAATATATCCCAAACCGCGCGGAGGAATGGATAAAAGAGATAAATCATTTCATTGCTTGTCGTATAGTGTTGACTTGCCTCGTGCTGGGTATAGGTAATTGCAGATGATTATGTCTCCATTTCGTGGGGGAAGCAAAAATGCGGAAAAAAAAATGCGGGAAAGAAAAGAGTTTTGGTTTTTGCCTTTAATTCCCACCTCTCCCAATCTACTCTCCTAGAGACGGCATTAAACATACTGGGACATCCATCTGAATCCCTCTCCGTAACCTGTTACCAATCCAGTCAGTACGCAAACCCTCCGAAGAACCTAGATAGTGCGCCTCAGACATACCTTGCCTCATAACAACCGAGCACATGAAAACCTCAATAGGCCTAATTCCATCCAACGGGATCTTGCCCTTTCCAGTGGTCTGATACAGTCCGAGTTGGCTTCTCAACTCATCCTCAGAAACGGCCTCGGAATGATCAATCTTGTTTCCGAGAATGAGGAACGGAACCTTGGACAGGTCCTCCATCGAGAGAAGAGCGTCAAGTTCGGCCTTGGATTCGGCGAGACGCTCATGGTCTTTAGCATCGACAAGGAAGACGATTCCAGATACCTCCGGGAAGTAATCCTTCCAAAGACGGCGGGCTATTCACACACAACCATTTGAGGGTTAGTGATGAGCAAAGGTATGGGGCAAAGTGGAGGGAATGATAGGAGGAGGATCGAGATGGGGGGTTGGATCGCGAGTGGTGAGCGGTGGCGTGGTTATTCAAGGGATGACGTTGGGTGATAATAGTGACAAACCCATCCGACATCCGACGATAACCACGTTCCCAACAGACGAGTGCCACAGCGTCAATGAGATTCACCGTCAAGGAGTTTCAACCGAGAAGGTGATGACCAAAAAATGAAACCCCGGGAACAGGAACACGCCAGAGCACCATATGCAGGCACCGAGAGGAGTGATGGAAGCGAAGAACGACCACAAGGGAAGGGAGGAAAAAAAAACTTGTTCTTCAGGCAATATAAAAAGAGATGAGAGCGAAGGGTAGAAAGAAGGGAGGGGCCCACCTTGCTGATGTCCACCAAGATCAAAAGTTGTGAACTTGACGTTACCAATCGCCAGCTCCTCCGAAGCTGCAACAATAATCTGTCAGGAGGCCGAAAAAAACAAGCAGTAACAACCTCCCTCGATGCTCCGGAAGAGGGAAAGAGCTTACTGGGATGCAAAGTAGGCGACAGAATAGCTACACGATCATTCTATTTACACACATAAACCAACATTAGACTAACAGACCAACCAATCAACACCCTCTCAGGGGTGAATGAGTGAAGGAGAGGAAAGGGCGGGAAAATCCTCACCTTGAGCATATGTAGAAGCGTAGTCTTTCCAGCATTATCGAGGCCGAGGAACAGGAGCTTCGCGTGCTTGTTCGTGAGTCCTAGACTGGCGAGAACATCCCAGACTATATTTTATCATCGCCGTCGTCGTCGTCGTCAGTGTCATCATCGGAGATCGGGGAACAGGACAGATAATCCACAAGCCTCTCCCCTGAACACAACAGATAAGGTGGAAGGGGGGGGGGGGGGGGAGAAAGGAGAGGGAAAGGACCTACACCAATTTATCACCCACATATTTTAGAGAATGTTTTTATCGAAGTGGAGCAGGAGGAGCAGATTTGGCAGAAGAGAGAGAAGAAGGAGTGGTGAGGTAGACAAGAGGCGAGTGGGTGGGTGGATAGTGTGGAAGGGATGTTGTGTGTTGCAGGTTGGATTAAGTTTACGGCGCGGCGGCAGTCTTGGTGACACGGTAACCTGTCTTAAGCGTTGGGGGAGGGGAGAAGCATTAACTTGCAGCAACTTGCCGGGTCAGAGGGAGGAGGAAATGGAAGGGAGAGGGAGGGCCAAGGAGGCTGCAACGAGCATGGGGTGCGTCGAAATGTGAATATCGTACTTATATCATACAAAAACCCAGTATTTTCTATGCCGGCGGGCGGGACCTTCCCGGTACCGATCGGTACCGGTATTGGAGACCCGCCTCGACACATCCCCGGAAAAGTTGAAGGAACAAATTCCAATAGCGATCATGGCATGGGCGGGGCAATATCCATTCTATTCACTGCCGTATCTGCCTCTCCCACTGCAGTAATAGCGCGGCCGAGCAGAAGTCGGACGCTCTTTGAATCGGCTGTGCGAGCACTTGCACGGTAGAGGAAACGGATGACACGCCGGATTGCGAATTGTAAACTCGCCCAATTTCTCTCCCCTAAGGGAAAATATTGTTCGGCCCAGAACAAAATGTCACTGGTGATCCCATCATTTTAATTGATTGATAAAGCTAGACTAAGACTGACCCGACTTGACTATCCGTATACCGCATCGTATCGTATCGTATCAGCAACTCTGTCCTTTTGCAACAGGTGAGCTGCGAAGCGAGGAAAGAGTGAGAACAGGAAAAAAAAAAAAAAGTAAAAAAAAGTAAAAACCGCCCATTCCCATGACTCCTGGTAAATAAAGGTGAATAAAATCTCGAAACAAGAGAGAAAGAAATAAATCAGCTCCGTTCCGTCCCCCGTCCGCTGTATTCCTTCGTTAATGAAAAAGATGTCGGTGAATCGTTATCAACAATGTGACGGGGGTGGCAACCGATAAAAGAGTAAGAGGCCATCCTTCCTGCGATAACCATTGAAGACCATGCACGAGTTCCAACAATGTAATGAAACAACTACCCAAAGTGAAAAACTAAGGAAAAATATTCATGCTACCACCCGCTAAATTTGAAAAAAAAAAAAAAAAGTAACCCGTTACGAGCACCAAGTGTGAAATCAAACAATAACAAGAAGATAAAAACCGTCCCTGCAGAGAAAAATGTGTTGTAAAAAGATGGTATCCACCGTGTCTAATCATAACCTATAACATATATACAAGAAAAGAAAATGATTCCCTTATGGACCGGGCGAGTAGCTCCGCCAGAAGGAACGGAAAGGAAAATACCACGGCAGTGGTATACAGATCCCAATAGTAATAGTGATATAAAAATATAAAAAAAGGTCGGTATCCTTTTGACCACCTTCCGAGAAACGATACGCCCACCCAATTCAAGCAGAAAGTACCCATTGCGCCTTGGTCCTCCCTTTCCCTTTCCCACAAATTTCCAATCCCAATTCTCTCATCTTCTCAACCCCCTGACCAGCACGACAATCAACCCCTTCTTTGGCCTTACACAAACGAGCTTTTCTTCTCTCACGCCTCTTTTCCAAGCCCTTGACAATGTCAATCGCCCCCCGGCGGACAACAGGGCTGATAGCAGAGGCCTTGGGAGAGGTGGCAGCAGAGTGAAAACGACCAGTTTTGCGGCCGAAAAAGCTGGGTGCGCGTGGTAGTGATTTGGTGCGGAAAATGTTTGGTCGCGATTGGAACATTTGACTCTGGTGCTTAGGCCGGTTGAAGGGCGGAGGTGACACGGTACGACGAGCAACCGGTCGAGGGGATGTATTAATCCGACGGACGGGTGCAGGAGAGTGGGCTCTTGCCCTGCCCTTTGGAGATGCGCCTAGGGCCTTTTGCGTGATTGTATCATTTCTGCGGCGGCCCCTGGTACGGGCTCCCTCAAATGAACTCCCGCTCCAATTAGACTTGACAATGTGAAATCCATCCTCGCTCCCGCTGACACCTCTGTTTCCCTCATAATCCGAGTTTTCGGGATCCGAAGGGAAACTCGGGTCAATATCCTGAGGGGTGATGATGTGCTTTGAACGCTTCCTCTCCTCTATGCAAGAGACGTAAGCTTCCTCCAAAGGCTTGTCCTCATCAAGAGTGCCGCAGACAAAGTCAGTGCTGTCCGGTAGATCAGGAGTGCGAGGACGGCGGGCGGGACGAGTTTGGAGTCTCCTCAGTGACTCGATCGAAGATGTGGACTCGGTTCGACAACATATGGGTCGACTAATCGCTCCAGCGATCGGAAGCATTGGGCCGTAGGTGAAGAATAGATCATCGTCATCATCAGAATCCGAAGCAAACCCAGCTTCATTGTCACTCTCATTCCCACTCAGTGCATCGTCCTCCTCCTCCTCCTCCTCCTCCTCATAGTCGTAGTCCTGATCCTCATCTTCATCATCGTCTCCGTCATCTCCTTCAACACCTTCATCTTCCTCTTCGTCCTCATCACCATCCGTCTCCTCCAAATCCTGCTCCTCTTCCTCTTCCTGCAAAGCCTCCTCCTCAGCTTCCTGACTGAGCTTTCGGATATCGAGCTCCTTCTTCAGCAAGTCGTCTACCCTCAAAACACGACTTTTATCGAAGGACTGGTGCGTCCAAGAGTCTGATTGATCGTCGACGGAGCTTGCAAACTCGTAAAATTTATCAGGGAATACCGAAGTTTGGGTTGCCATCGATGCAGGAGCAGTGGAATTGCCCTTGGGGGTGGTTTCGGTAGCAGCACTGATGGCGGTGGCCTGCGAGTCGCGACAGCCTCCCATGCTAGGGAGCTTATCGGGCCCGGAGGCAGGTCGTTGAGGTGATGAGTGAGAGTCTGACGTAACACCACGTTGTGTGCAAACAAACTTAAGCGCACAACTCCTCTTCACAGGGGTAGTATCGACGGTGGTCTCTGACTCTGGCGGGGTCCATGGCTTCACCGGACTGACCGGCCTTCGCGATGTGGCAGGTTTGTTCTGGCAAGCAAATGTAATACACCTTTTCCGCCCCAAACCCTCAACGATATCACTCTCACCTACGACCTCCACCTTTTTCGGCACCTTGCTCAATAGGTCCTCGCTGTGTAGCAAGCCAGAAAGTCCTCCGAGAAACGCTGGAGGCGGCGGACTGGGTGTATTGGCACGAGAAGGACTGGTCATACCGCCGTCACTCGTAAGGTCCATTGTCGAAGGGTTGCTCCAGGTGGAATCAGTAGACATGCCTCTCCTGAGGCTGTGGCTGCGGATGTGTTCGGCTGGTTCTAGGCCAGGATTGATGAGTAGAGCACGCGTGAGAAGTGAAATGGTGCTGAGTTGGTGATGGTGGACGGCGTGCTTCGCGAATTCGCCATCGGAGGCGGAGGATTGGTATTTGCGGTAGAAATCGTCGGGAGGTTCGTCTGCCTCGTCTGCGAGTTCCTCATCACATGATGATGGAAGGTTCGTCGCATTTGAGGTAGGGAGGTTCTGCATTTGCAGGAAGAGTTGTGATGTAAACGAGTTGTGCCCACGTTCTGGCATGGCGGAAATGCGACCTTTTATATATACTGGGAAAGCCAAAGAAAGGAAAAAGAAAAGAAGAAAAGAAAAAAAAAACTTGGTATGATTACGTGAGTTTGTGCGAATCGACAGGCACCGCCTCCCTGATGGCTTCCGGAAGCGTAGCTGGTAGAAAACCTAAAGAAAGCACCAGGCTGAGCGCCGAGGGACTAATAGGGATGCTCGAATTGTCGACCCCAATACCGTGAGATGGTAGCGATAATAGTATGAGTAATGATGATGCTGGAAATGATGCTTGAAACGCCCCAAAGATGTATGCCGCCAAATATATGCAGTTCGTGATAAGGAAAAAAACCGTGCTATTTAAACAAAAAGGTACAGAGGTCAACTTGGCGCGCCGGTGAAATCGAAAAATTTATACAGATGGCTCACTCGGCGGTGGATATATGTCGAACCGCGCAATGTTATACCGGTGGGTGGTGGGTTCTTCTCGATTCTCGCGGGAGCGTAGCGGAAAACAAGGGTGAGGAGGTAAGAAAAAAAAAGAAAAAAATGTAACTTTTCGAGGCAGCAGGAGCCTGAATGGGTCGTTCTCGACAAAAGAGTCTTGGTTACAGTGGTATATGCCCCATGATGATCATCAATAAGGGTCGAGTGGTAGGAGGTCTCCGGTCCAGGACGAGGTATAAGGAACGAGGCAGCGTCTGGTTTTCTCCTTGCCTTTCGGTGATTGCACGAACAGCGATATAAAGAGGTCGTCCGTCCGTCCGTCCGAAGTCTTGGCCGAGCAACAGGGGAAGGATAATAATGGGAAGGCTTGAGCGTTGGACGGGAAGGTCTATTTCTCGTTTCTCGGAAGCAAGGCCAAGGTGGGCAGTGGGAGGAATTTAAGGGGAGTGGGGAAGGGAAGGGAAGCAGCAGAAGGGACGGCCTCCCGCAGGCAGACAGGGTGGTTGCGGTGGAGACTAATTTCGATTCGATGCGAGAAGGCGGCGGATGGGAGTGAAGGCGAGGGAAAGAGGAGGAGGAGGTAGGGGAAGGGGAGGAAGGGATGGAGGGGAAGTGATGGGTATTGAATGGTGTGGGGGGAGTCAATGAGGGCAGTGTGCGGTGCAGTTGGATCGAGGGGAAAGGCCGGGAGGCAGGAAGGAGAGAGGGGACAAAGCCAGGAGAACAGAATTCCAAGCGCACACACACACAGGGGACGGCCAGCAGCCAAAGCCAGCCGGTGCAGGTATCATAATTCCATGGCAGTAGGGTGGGAGGGCAGGCCGGAGCGGTCAGGCAAAAGCAAAACGACCTTTAAAATCTGAAATATTATGAACCCTCGTTGCATGCACAAGCAAACAACGCAGCGGTAACGAGCAAAAGGAATCATACAGTAGCAATGCGCTGTAGTATGATAATATTATGATAGTATGGAGAGGAAGGTGAAAAAATGGACCATTCCGCACGACGAGTCCGGCGAGGCCTGCGGAAAATATCACAGGGTGGAAGAGGTCACACGCCAAGAGGAGGAGGTAAACGGCACCCAAAGGCAGCAATTGAAGCGACTAAACGAAGAGCGGCGAGCCCGGTGAGAAGTGTACGAGATACGAGTACCGAAGTCCACAGTAGCAACTGCCATTATACTCGTAGAGCGGCCCGCACCATACTTGGTGGGAATGGTACAGTGTGTAGTCGTGATGGGTTGGCGGACTACAATGTAGAGTACGGTGCCCCATCATGCCAGCCAACCGATAAATTTTTGGGAGGGTGGAGAGGTCAGTCGGTGGACGGTGTGTACCGGTGCGGTGCGGTAGAGCATGATGGTGGACGGTTGCTGTCTTGCCCTGTCGTGGTCCTGGCTCCCCCTCCAGTTGATGGATGCGAGAGAAGTGTCTCGCACCGGTTGTCGGGCTCTGGCATGGGCGCTCGGGCTCTCCAAATTGCCTATTCCGGCACCACGCCATTCAAATCCGGAGATTTTGCAGAGAGCTGCCCACAAGGAACCCACACGCACCCAGGGAACTCGCACACCACCATAAATCCCAGCCGTAAAGGGAAAATCTCCAAAAGGGCGGACCACGACTTGTTTGGCTGTCCTATCCTGCCTGTCCGGCTCGCTTTTTTCCCTCCTTCTTCTTTTCTCCTCCTCCCATCCACCTGCCACACACACCCGCACACAACGACGCACCAACTCTCTGCCCCAAAATGTGATTGCCATTCCACCGGGGAGAGAAAAGAGAGAAAATGGTCAGAAGGAAGATGACTGAGAGGGCCCCCCCCTCCCCCTACCACCCTTTTCTCACGTCGCCATAATTAATACAAGTACTCGAGTACTTGTACCAGTGCTGAAACCCTGTTGTCGCCATCGTCATAAGGCCGGGCAAAGTCCTTGGAGCAACCGCCGACACACTCCCCCTTCTCCTCCTCCCCTCTCCGTGATACCCAAGTTCAGTTGGGGTCATGAGGTGTGTGACCACCACCCTAGATAAACACCGCTATCGCGCTTGATTCTAGTTTGGCATTTGCATCTAAATAAAAAAAAAACACAAAAAAAGTAACACTACGAGTATGATAACGCCCCCCTCCATTCCACCAGTCATCACAGCGCCCAAATGAGTGACTTTCAACGGCATGAAGATGCGGTACGGCACTGGAGGCGGACAGGCAGGCAGGCAGAAGCACCATCCAACCCAACTCTTCCCCGAATCGTTCCCGCCAATAAGAGATGGATCACCGTAACCGTAACGAAAGATCAAACCCACGAAGGAAGGTTTAAAATAAGATTTTAAAGAAAAAAACATGTGTACCTTAGACAAGCACCTGATTCGCAGATCTAAACAGCCGTCCCCTTACTCGCCAAAAGCGAGTCGATTTTGTATGATGGCAAAAAAAAAAAAAAACAAAAAAAAAAGAGACAAGACAAGACATGAGTGAGCGACAACCGAGCATCGCACCCGGTAGACTACCGGTACCGTATCATACCGCTGTTATAATACAAGCACAAGTCAAACTCTCGGTGCTTGTAGAACACCGCAACCGTGGGAATTGGTATGATAGGGTTGCGGAGTCCGATCACCCCCCGATGTTTCGATAAAGTACGAGTGCAGTATACACAGGGTACGGTAGTGATGGCTACCGTATTCCATACCGGTACGGACGCTGCGCCGTACGGTAAACCTTTTTTTATTTTTACGGACGGGTATCATACCGTATCATGCCGAATACGGTGAGGTTATTATACCTACCTAGGGTAGTGTTTTACCACCGATATTTCTCTCTCTCTCTCTCTCCTTGTATTTTTTTCCCAAAGTTACCATTAGGAAGGAAGGGGGAAGAAGAGGAAGAGAAAGAGCAGTATCAGCAGCAAGAGATACTGCTATCGTGCAGTATGATACCGTACAGTGCTTGTGCATTGCTCGTGCATTCTTGGATATGATACCCCCCCTTCCTTCCGCCTACTTAGAATGGAATGGAGTACCATACCGTATGTACGAGTATCGTACTCGGGTACCGTACCGTAATGAATGGCTCCCACACCAGCGCCGCTCGCATCTGTAGACTTTTTTGTACCAAAAATACCGTACTGTACCTACCGGTACCGTAATATCCCACTCTCGGCAATGCATGTATAAACCTAGTGAAATTGTTACCGTTGACTAACTGGTACAGTACCAGTACTCGAGTTAGAAAGACAAAGCATGGAGGGAGAAAAGGTCAATGATCTGCTGGTATCATGCCGATTGTACCGTACCGTACCATTATAGCAAAAGGGACTGCAACTGCACGGTAAAAATTGGAGCGCTGGTACAGTACAGCATCCCAAGCGAGGTGTTGTGTATAGACCAATGAAACGACCCATCATACAAGTGCCAAAACCGGATACCATACAGGTACCGTAAATTGTATATCGTACCGCTATGATACGATACCGGTAAACAGTAAATTTAGGTCACAAACCACCCTCGCTCACACTCAAGCTAAAAAGGTAAGATAATAAAAAATAGATAAAAAGCGTCTTTAACGCTACCCAAACAAAAAAAAAAAAAAAAAAGAAGAGAGAGAAAAACCCACTCACGGATATCAACCTCTCTATAGTATGGAAGCCCAACTCACCACCCACAGCATTCATGGTACCACAGAGAATAAAGAATAAAAATAATAAAAAAGCCACCGCACATAAAGTTTTAACGCCGAGTCGGTCCATCCGTCCGTCCGTTCGTTCGCGGGGAACTGTGGGACGGAAGGGAATTTCTGCAGTCGTGAAGGAAATAGAAATGGAATGAGTACGGTACAGTACCATACCGGTAAGGTAGCAGAGGGTAGCTTTCAGCAAAAATTCCACGTTCGTGATTGTAATTGTGTGTGTGCGTGGGAAAATGCGGGGGTGGTGTTGTTTTCATGGCGCACAATCTGCCTCCATCGCTCCACCCATTTCTTCCCCCCTCCCCCGGAAATTGGAAACGAACTGGAGGGGAGTCCGTCGGGCGGGTTACAACTAAACTACTCGAGTATAATTAGTGATTTGTTTAGGTTGTGGGGTTGTGCGGTACGGTATTCTACCAAATCGCACGGTACCCCCTACAGGTGCGGGCAGCCAGCTTGACCGACTGGCGATTGGGTAGCAGAGTCTGCTCTGGGTGGAATATTTTCCGCAAATCTCTGATTGTACCCGTATCGTGGACTACCGTTATCATACTGTACCGCACAGTAGAGCGCCCACCGGTATATCGTGTCGTATCGCATCCGAGCAGTAGCATAGCTCGCCTCGGTTTTGAAATTCGGTCCACGTTTGCTAGTTGTTCGTTTGTTTTACCCATAATACCCACACTACCGCACGGTGTGTACGATATTCATCACCCCAGCATTCAAAATCCATCTGGCTCCGCTGTGAAACCCATCGGTAGGCACAGCGTTCGGGTCCCCTAGCACCAGCACCGAATACGTTTACCCCACATATTTTTTTCCTTTTTCTCTTCCTTCTCCCTGAGGATTATTTCATTCTGTGCTGGGCAACTAGAGCATCGCACAAGACGGCATCGTGAGGAGTTATTTGCTTTTGCAATGTACAGTGCGGTACTGTGCTTGCTTTTTGCATGAGCTGGAGTTGGGAGGTGGAAATTTGTTTCCCTCCGCGCTGGCAAGAATTGTTTGCATGCGGTTCAATGGGTGATGACGATGGTGGTATTGCTTGCGACAAGGAGGAGGAGGAGAAGGAAAAAAGAAGGAAAAGTGAGGCGAACGAAGGGAGGGGCGAGCGTTACCGCAAGGGATACCGGTAGATGGAAAGTCCTATTTTACCCTTTCCAGACCAATTTGCCGACCCGTCAGTGTGCTGTACCGTACTCGTACTGTGGTGCCTGAAAGGCAGCAAGGGAGAGTGAGAAAGAAGGCAAGGAAAGGAAGGCATACAATACCGGCACTCGTATAGAAGCTTCCAAAGTTCATTCCCAGAGCCGTACCGCAGAGTGATAAGTTAGTGAAAAACCCCGGAATTACGGTAACCGTCGTCGCCGGGTTCATGGTTCCTCTCGGGCATGCTCAGCAGCGAGTGCTGGGGTGGACAGAATCAAATTAGGGCTTTGAACATAGTACTTGTACCACAAGGATTGTCATCCAGCACGAGACAACCGTTATGCAAACGCAAAACTAATTCCTGGGTGAGGAGAGCTGCACGAGTAGAGCACAGACAATACCGGTGCATACTCCATGGTACGAGTAGTCGGAGGGAAAACGGAAGAAGGGAACAAAAGCTTCAGCCCTGAAATTCCGGAACCTCCTACCTTGCTCGACCACCACCTTCAGAGAAAAAAATAAGCAAATCTGTCCACCTGCGAATGCAAGCATTGCACAGCACAGCATTGCACAGCAAGCCACGATCCACGGTTGTGTATTTCTGCCAAAAAAGCCCCTGCAAAACCGTGGGGGAAGGGGAGGGTAAGGGTATCTCCCGAGTATGCAAAGCATGCAGGCTAGAGGAAGAAGGAAAAAAAAAAGGAAAAAAAGGAAGGACCCTGCAGATCCGGTTTCTCGTTAATGGCTGTCTGGCGGCCGCATCCCTTGTCGATATCATGGCACCAATACCCTGTCACCCGTAGGAACCAGAGTTAATGGTGGGGTGGGTTGGACTCGCATTTTGGTTGGTCGTCGTCGAGTTGAACGAGTCCGCCGGGGCACGTCGGAGCGGATAAGAAAGGGTAAGAGAGGAGGGAGGGTCTGGGTTCGCTTGCATCTTAGTGGGGAAGGAGGAGGAGGAGGTTTGTAATTGTTCTTACTGATTGGTGAGAGGATAAGTTGCCGTGGCTACCGGTTGCTGTGTACTCGAGCACTAGTACTGTACTCAGTACCCGTACAAGTATGATAAGGTTGTCGACAATCCTTGATGGGCGGGAAGGGATCCCAGGCATCATTATGATACTCTTTTACAAGTACCGTAAGTGGAAAAAAGGTGGGTTTCTTTACTTTCTTTCTCGGCTTCCCTTGGCTTCTTCTTCTTCTTCCCCTGCTACGAATACAGTCGGGTACTGTCACTACGGTACACTCCGGTTATAATCCGCATCTCCTTATGCTACATTACGTTGAATCATCTTACTTGAGGCTGAGCCTGTTCTCTTCTCTTCTCATCCTGCCCCGCCGCCACCAAATTCTTACGTTAACAATGATTTGCGGTACGGCAGCTCCTCCTCATCCCTCCAAGCTATCGAATCCGAAATGCTTGCACGCTTATTTATCCCTCCCTCCCTCCTCACAGTTCCTTTCTTCCCGTTTTCCCATTTCGGTGTGGACCCTGTTCCCAGTTCTCGCCCCGTATCATCATACCGTAGGCTCGTGCAAAGAAATGAAGGGATGTGTGGGATATGATATGATATGATATGATCAACCGATTGCGAAAACGGCCGGGCGTGAAAAAAGGAAAAAGTGTATCATAATATCGGTAAATATGTATATATTCCAATACTGGTAATCCTACCGCATCTCAATGGGAGAGAGTGAAGGAATCCTGACTAACTTGACCCGGCTCGACCCCAATTGCCTAACGCACTCGGTCGGTGAGCATGAAGGAAGGAGAGGTGGGTACGAGTACAGTACCCTAAGGAAAGGGAAGGTCCCGCCGCCGCCGCCGCCTTCGCTGGACCCAGGCAAGAAAGAAAGAAAGAAGAAAAAAGAAAAGAAGAAAAAAAAAACAAGCTCACTTTTTTCACTTTTTTAACTCGCTCACTTTACGGCACTTGAAGCTGAAGAGCGCAAGAAAGTGAACAAAAAAAAATTAAGAAAGGGGGGGGGGAGTGTTGAAGTAGATAGAGAGCGCAAGGCGTAATTAAATCACCGTCATCAACATCACGAACAAAGAAAAACCACAAGAACAAACCAAACGAAAAATTGTTGCGAATAATTCCCAAAAGAAAGTTCGGTATCATCATACAAAATTTTTTTTTTTCAGTGTCACCCGTGGCCAATTCATCCTTCATCCATCCATCCATCCATCCATTCATTCAATCTACGGGCACTAATTATATTGTAATACGACCCCCGACGTCCGTCCCCGCGCATTCATTCATTCCTCCATTCGCGCCCCGCCCGCTTTATGCTCGTACTGTACTGTACATACAGTGTGCTTCTTCTTCTCTAACCCGCCGCGATATCAAATATCACACTTTATTTTACCTCTTTTCCCTACTATATGTACTGTACCGTAGTTCCCCTCACCGTACCAAGTAATCTATGTTTATACGGTATGATACTTATTACCCAGCACCGAGCTGTACCGAATGAATGAACCAAAGCTTTTTTTTTTTTTCCTTTCTCATTCCAACGCTCACGCCTGCCACGTTTGCATCCATCCATACGTTTATCGTGGCAGTGATTGCCCTACCAGCAGACTGACTACTCGAGTACAGTACAGCTTATGAGTGGTGGCGGCGCTGTACTGTACCGCACTATAGATTTATTACGTTACCGGTGGAATGACGTCGTTGAGCCCCATCCGAAAGAGAGAGAGAGAGAGAGAAAAAAAAATCACTCGTTTTCTACTCCTACGGTACTCTATGGCCGGTCATCTATCTGTCAGCCCCATCTCTCACTCTGTTCAGAGGCGGGTATCCGGGTGTTTCCTTTTTCCCTTTTCCTTTTCCTCTTTTTCTATATATAAAAAAGGGAAAAATATATTGGATGGATGGATGGATGGATGGATGGATGGAGAAATTTATTCGGCGATGATTCGACGATTTTATTTTATTTTCCCCGGAAATGCATCGTAACGTAATGTACGAGAATGATAATTTTTTTTCTTCTTTTCTTTTCCGCGTGGCGTAGTTACAGTAGGATATGTGCTTGTGCTTGCGCTTGTGCTCGTGCTCGTGGTGATTTAGAAAGAGGAAGGAGGGGAAGGAGGGTAGAGTACCGTAGTCTAGTTAGCGTAGCTTCCCGAATAACGGTGAGGAAGGAATGACAATTTGGAATTATGGCAGGTTATGATATGATATGATAGATGTGATGTTCAATTGTCGTGTGGGGTACCCAAAAGTGCTCGGGGCTTTGGCATCATCGCCAGTCGGACTGGTGGAATTACAGTACAGTACAGTACGAGTATCATACCCCTCCCCACACCCCCCCCCCAAACCTCCGGGGATCTCTTTCTGTCTGTACGGTACTCGTACTGGTGCCACCGTGGCGGTCGGTCTAGTAGAAACAAAAAACAAAAAAAACAAAAACCGCGCGGGTTGTGAACTTTGTGTTGCTTTTTGAATTATCCCTTGGGTTGGACGTGACCGGGACGGTGTCGTGTGAACCATGTCCTGATTAGGTTCGAGTTCGTTCGGGAAGCCGGACCTCGTTACCGGTAGAGTTATGATATATATCACATCAAGGAAGTGAGCCAAGTCGCCAATGATATTTCCACCCTACAGTATTGGATCCTTTCCCGCGAGAAGTGTTATGTATGATACTAGTACAAGCACGAGTAGCGTAGGGTATGATATGATACAAGTACGAGTACCTTGCCGTGCTAGTGTGCGCTGTGACTTTCGAGTTACGCCCTGATCCTTGGGGAATGTCGTTCTGGTGCGGGGGAAGGGGAAGGAAGGAATGAACGAATGAAGCTACGTTAGGGTGTCCCCAGCGGTGTGATAACTGTACAATACTAGTACAGCACTTGTATGATAGGGGCGTAGTAGAGTAAGTATCGTACGTAACTTGGGCGTTAGTCTGAGCAAGTGCATATATCTTTTATCCATGGAGTTGTGTCATGTGGGGAAGGAAGGGAGGGAGGGAGGGAGAGGGGGGAATATGATCATTTCCGGACTTTGTCGTACCTACTGGAACTATCATGGATGATGGGACTGAATCCGCCATTCTCATCTACGGTACGATAGTACAATACGGTATTCTTCTGGGTGGGCACGGTAAGTGTGCCCGCTGTATGATACCCTGCTGGTACAAGCATCATACAAGTACCTTCTCTTCCCCAGCAAGGTACTCGTACTAAATACCATGCTGCCGGCAGAGCACTATACCGGAACCGTACTCGAGAAACTCAACAATAACTTGGCGTGCCGACAATACCGGTAGCGCAACACCGTCCCGTCCTTACTGTATGTACCAGCACCAGTTGTGCCTCGAAACATCCACGGTTCGTTAATTTAAAATCCACCGAGCAATCGACAATCACCCTGCAGGTACAGTGCTCGTACAGTACCCGTACAGTTAGGCTACCCACAGCCACTCTACAGAACCCCGAATATTCTCCGATACGAAACCAGGCATAGAGACCATGGCGATAGGATGGAAGGCAAGTCTGACCATGTGCTGTCCAGAGCCAATTTCAATTTCTACCAACTGGGGGCTATACATACATACATACATACATGATACAACTGTAGCGGCCACGCTGCTGTCCTTGCAACTTGTAATGCTCGTGGAATATTGACGGAGCCAGGCCCACTCATTTGGGGTGGTTGACCGATAGGGTATTCGGGAGAGCTCCAGTTCCTTCTACGAGGTATTAATATCTCTCACGTGGCTTTCTCGCCGTTTGGGATTTCGCTTACTGGCTATAAGAGCACTCCCGCTCGGTGGATTCGATATAACTTGACTCATTATTCGGACGAGTAACGGCGGCTGTCCTCCGGATGGGGAAGAAGTCGAACGTTTACTTGCATCGTTGGTGCCATAGGTATCATACCGGTGATACTGTATGATGCCCGTTCGTTCATTCATGATCCACGCAGGGACAACGAACGGAAGAAACGGCAAACGACACCAGAAACCCAGTGCACAAAGGCCCGGTCAATCTCGGTAGGGCTGTTCGTTGTCCTCTCCTGTCTCCAATTCACCACCGGTATATGTTGATCTATTCCTCTATGACAAAACATCTCACCGCGCCCAAACCAAAACCGCCAAACGAGACCACACGGATGACATACTGTACTATACTGCGCTGTACAGTACTTTGGAACACCGCATCTCCACCACTGAACGGGAACAAACGGATGAACAACACATCCCAACCCTACCAAAACTTCCCCTTCCCCGCCGCCCCCGCAGTCCTCCCGCCGAGCCATTTACTCGAGTACAGCACAACCGAAACCCGCCCATTTAATCCACCACATCACATCCATCTATCCATCCACCCATCCGTCCCCGCACTTCCCCAGCTAATGATAATACCATCCCCATCAATGGTATCAAAAGCGCCCCCACAAAACACCCATCACATCCCCGACGTCATCCCGCATACATACACTTTCTCACCAAAAAAAATGATCAGTACGGTAACGGTAACCGCTACGGCATACCGTTACCGACCCATATCACAAACTTCGGAGATGGTAGGCACATACGGCAACTGCCACATTTGGACTATGTATTGTGGGGAATTCATCAGCCTTGCGGGTGGTGTATTGGCATCGTTCACGGGACCTCGTGATGGCTGATATGCTATGGCTCCCAGCGATCGACTGTTGGGTGTTGGGTGTTGGGGGAGGGGGGGGGGGATTACGGCCGGAGGAAGGGGGGGGGGAGGGGGAGTTGTGCTCTCTGAGTGGTTGATTACTTACCTGTATGGGATGGTGGGGGATGGACGTGGGGGTTCAGCCCGATAGCTAGTACTGTGCTGTACTTGTACAGGTACGATACTGGCATCGCGATTGATAAAGAGACAAGAGGGAAATGGTAAAAGTACCGTACGGTAACAGTAACAAGGTACCGGTGTCCGAGCACGTACCACTACTCTACTCTACTCTACACTGCCGGCGCTCGTGCACGCCAAATCGTCCTCCCAGGGAGAAACGTGGAGCGTGTACCTGCCTTCACTCGCTCACTTTACTCCCTCAAGCATTCATGCATACGGTACTCGTACTAGTACAGCCGATCGCCCATGAGAACACCGGTACTTTTATTTTTATTTTTCCCAACAAACTAAAACCCAAACCAAAAGCCGAAACAATCATCACCCAACTTAAAACGCTTACTGTAGCCAGAAAGGGAAATAATGTACTGTGCTCGTACCAACAGGTACTCGAGTACAGTACGGTAGGCAAAAGAAGCCAAATCCAACAGGGTTCTAAATTTAAGCACACCTCCTCCTGCTCGCGACGGGTACTCGAATTTCTGTATCGTACAGTGCTCGTACTGGTACTAGTGCAGTACAATACGGCAAGTTACTGTAGAGTACTCTGCAATATCATATCATACCTCTGTACTCTACAGTAGACTACCTCGGCCCAATCCCAGCCCATTACCGGTATCCAAAGCTTGGCAACCTTCAAATCGCACCGCTTACCGGTAATTAAATTTACCGTGCTCCAAGTTATCTCATGAACACCCTTTATCTGTCTTATCTTATCGAACCCGTCTTATGATTACCTCCCTGACCTCGCTCTGCCATTTGCTTTCCCCCCCCCCATCCCGGCTGTACTCGTACAGTACTGCACTCGCACAAGTATGATACAGGAAACTTGAACAAGGCAACAGTACCATAACCACAGCCTACCCCATACCGGTACAAAGATCCCAGTTCAGGATCGGAGGGGAAATGCCCTCAATCGAGGAAAAGGCATGGCATCTACAATATCGGCCATGTATGCCCTACCGTGTACCCTACTCAGCCGCCGCCGCGTGCAAAAGTAGGTGTTTCAATTTTGCAAAAGATCAAAAATAAAGCAAGATTGATTAAGGGAAAAAAAATAAAAATAAAAAAAAAGTGTGTGTGTCTGTCTCGCTATCTATGATATCCATCTGGCTTCCCCATAAATCTGCAACGGAGGCCCGAATCTTGAAAAAGTGTAGAGAATCGGAATGACTGAAGGGATACGGTAGTGGATGGTGGATTTTGCAACTCCTCATGCCTTTTGTTATTTCTTTCTTGCGCCCCCCCCCCCTCCTCCTCCTCACCCGACACACTTTTTTTCTTTTTTCTTTTCGCGATTAAGCTACCGTACGGTACGAGTATGATAGGTTGAAAGGTAAATATGTCTGACTTTTGCGATTAAGGGAAGGAGGATACGGTGGTTGCTCGAGTTGACAATTTGGTGGATGGATAACATAGTTGCCACGGTGGTGTATGGTACGCTCTGCATCCCACGGAGAAGGGGGGAAGGAAAAAATAGGCAAACCGGGAGGAACCCCAAGTTCGACCTTCCTTTCCCCATCACCATAGCTCGTCTCGTACTTTCCGGATTCCAGGCGGTTAGGCTCTACCTTCCGTAAACAGTTAACGCTCCTTGGGAACAAGAACTTTGCAGCGGCAGCAAGTTGTCCTGTAAACTTGAACCTGTTACTGTGCTCGAGTACCGTACCGGTAGCTCGTGAACAATGCATCGACCCTTCGTGGGCCAAACCGGAAACAGAAACTCTAGCAAAGGGGGACGGGAGAAATAATAATAGTCTAATCTCACCGGCACAACACCACTTTGTTTGTTTGTTGATTGTGGCCCGAAGCTACAATAACTTACCTCGTTTTACCACTCCTCGTTTCGCCCCCCCCCGGCGGAACCAGCGTGTGCACCGCGGAAATGCGATACAGTAATCGGCTTTGCCAATCAGAATACAACCACACCACAAGGCTAAGCTACGGGACCTTCCTACCTCACCGCCAGGGCGGAAAGCTCCCCCCCGGAAGATTTCGGTGCGAGGACGGGACTTTTGGGCGAACTAGCTATTGTGAATCCCAGAGCTAAGCCCTGTAAGCTACTTGCACATTACCAGTATCATACCATTAGCACATTTTCCGGGGGGCCTGCTCTCGAGTTTGTCATGTAAAGTGGTCCAGAGTACGGTACCAGTATGAGGGAAACAAATGCTATAGCCGAAGGGAGGCTAGTTCTAGAATCAGCAGCACCAAAGCTCGCTTCAAACACACCGAGGCATTTTTAGTCTTGCTCTTATTCTGGAAGCTCATTGTCACACAATCTCACTCGTGGTCAAGGGCCCGACGTATCCTGGATGATCCGCATACCCGGCTATTGCCCCTCCAACAACCCTTCTAGAAGGAAGGAGGGAACCAAGGGGAGCCTAAACGGGAACCTGGGGGCCGGCTACAAGAAATGCGGAGGATTTTCAGTGGCGGTCGATGGAAAAGGTATCTGATGTGGCCATCAAAAGATCTACAGCGAATGTCTGCGCCCCGGCGCATGTCTTTGATCGGACATTGCAATAGATATATGCCTCTTATCGAAGAGATGAAAAACTAGTTTGACCTCCGGTCTGCCCATCCGTTTTTGTGACAACGAGAAGGTTTTTCGTCAGGGCATTGCATGCCTTGATGTTAGACTCTCCGTGGCGCACCGGAAGTTGGGTATGGCAATAAACAAGCCGAGTTCAGCAGTAGCACAAAGCCAGAGTATGTGTACCGGGAGGCCTAGCCATAGGTGCATTATCTTTGGGGTAAAGTCAGATCATGTCCCAGCACTCTTGCGAGAATTTGTGCTCCCCACCGTCTTATTGCTTGCTGAGGAGCCGCGGGTAGAGAATTATGGTGGTGCTATTTTTGATCTAAGCCTATTCGTTCATTTTGGGCCCAGAGGGTCTATAGGGGCTAGTTATGTTTTTAGCACAGCGTCGGAGGAAGTGCTCTAGCAAATCATGAAGTATCACCCGTGAGCGTTGCTGGGGCTGGGTGGCACGCAGATCCCGTAATGATGGAAACGCCACACAAATTATTGGTTAACACTTGTGGAGGTCCTCGGCCCTATATTAGCAAACTCCCTCGCATGCTATCTGTAGATATCTGACTTCGATGGCTCGTGGGAGCCTGAAGTAACTGGAGGGTTAGGGTTAACACAGTGATCCTGTTGACTATCATCTCTGGAAGGATGCACTGTAAGGCAGCCTCTTTGAGCCTTGAATGGCCCGATGGACGCGTCACGTATCCGAGGATAGTTCGGTTGCTCGGTCTAAGGTTCATCATTATCTCCCCCTCTCTTAGTTGATTGGAGGGAGGGCGGACGGGGGCATACCAGATTCGGCCCTGAGCTCTGACATGAGTCACTCCGCTGCCGGGCTTACATATTAGTTAGTAGATATCTATTATCCAGCATCTGAGATACGGTAATGGTTCAAAAGCTTGTGCTCACATGCCTATCTCAGAACCTCTGATGTTCGATCATTACATTAGCAAGCATTCTCGGAACGTAATGGGGGAGGCGGTGAAATTAAGGCTCCCCTACTTAGCCTAGTGCACGACCCCGAATGAGTGAGAAGGGCCTGGGGTGAACCTGTGCCTCCGCCGCCATAACTGAAGCCAGACCAGTCCCCCTAACCTCGTCCGGTTAATGAACGGGGGCCTCCAGCCTTCATGTGACTACCGCTCGACCGCGACCGGACGAGAATGGGATGGAAACTCTGAAGAAATTTCGACTCGAACAAGGAGAAGACATGATCCAAATCCTGGTGGATTGAAATATTTGACCATTGTAGTCTTAGGAAGTTATGTGCCCCGTGGTTGGTGTCGTTCAGGAGCGGGACGAAAGGTGAGCAAACAGAGTGAATAATTATGAATCTGTTGAACACTTAGACTATCATACGTCATCTCCTCAGTGGAACCATACCGCTAGTCCTTATCACTAAGATCTAATCTGAAAGATATCCTCGTTGCGGCTATGACGGGTAATTACGATCCAATTGGGCCTATCATACTCATTTACCAGTGCGAGTACCCAAATCGCAGGATGGGTGTTGAGTCTCTCTCGGTGTGTTCGTTACCCCGGTGGCTTGCGAACAGGACCGTATTCGCTGCTTTGTAAATACCGACGCCGGTGTGAGAGGAATCACAGCTGTGGTAAAACATCACGCTACAAGAATGTATGGTGCTAGTTATCATATAGCTTATTGTGTGCCGTTCCATGGTATGCTATCTGGACCATCTTATATGTCTGCTACCCTTGGAAATAAGACAGTATTATACTCGTATGAGTACCTTTATTCTTGCTTGCTTGCTAGAAGTGGATCCTCATACATTTGCATACCTTTTCTTAGCAGGTATGATATAATACACCCCAAGCAATTTTGCTAGTATATCAGGAATAACAGTATCAGAATGATATTTATCCAAGTCTCAAATTCCCCAACAGTACTTGAGTCCAATTACCTGTTCCAACTACCTTCTTCGTGACCAAATTTTCTGGGAAAGAAGGAAATTTGACAAAGGGTCATAGGACATTATCACTCCCTCAATTCGTCTGTAGAATTAAAGTTATTATTTAATCTTAAAAGGTGTTTTTCTCTGAAACTATGCTTTGAAAAAAAATAGCCCCAAGTCTTTCTATGATATGATACAAATCTTGAGCAGCGCCATACAAGGATGATATCGTGATGATATTATATTATTCCTATAAATATCCGTCCAAGCCAAAAATGGACGAGTCATAGTCCATGACTCTGGATAAGCCCCCATTTCCCTCCCACAAGATGTCAATAAATCTAAACGAATCAAGAAAAGGAAAATATAATAACAGGATAATGTTACAATATAGTGAAAACAGCCCACTGAAACCCTGCAGATTCATAAGGCAATGAACCCCCCCCTACTAGTACACGCACGCCACACACATCAAGCCTGAAACTTGAAGCCTCAAGCCTCGAACCCACCCGTCGGTCAACGCGTTGTCACGTCACCACCAACCACCAACCAAAAGGCTTGCTACTGTATCAAAGCTGACTATGATTGGTGGCTGACCACATGCAAGCCCTGGCGTCGCAAACCTTCCGGCGAAACTCTATCCCAACAGCACCTCTCCCATAGAGAAAGAAGAGAGAAAGAAATTAATTTTTTTCTTTTTCACTATCATCATATCACGACCTTTTACGGAAAACTTAACTACAAAAATGGCGGTTCTGGAAATCTCCCAAAGACTGGCTTCCCTTACTGACACTCATAAAGAAGTACTTTACCCACCTTCTCATAATCCTTGCAACGTGGCAACTTCAACTATCTAACAATGAGCTAAAAAAAAAAATCCGAAAAAACAGTGCATGAGCTTAATATCTCGCCTCTCAAAGCTCGACACGCCCGGTAACGATAGCACGAGAACCGAGCTCGCGAACGTGATACACCAGAGCTTGCGCGACGCCGAGTCCGAGCTTGAGTTGCTGAGCGCACAGGTCGAGGATGAAGTTGGTGATGGGGCGCAGGTGGCATTGAAGAGTAAGGTCGCGAAGATGGGGGAGGATCTGAAGATGTTTGCTTCCCCCCCCCTCTCCGATAGGATTATGGAAGTGGTGGTGGGGAGGCTAATGCGTGGGGAGGGTTAGTGCGCGATTGCAATACCGCAAAGCCCAACTCTTCGCGAAGCGTAATGCGCTTGCCGCTGAGAAACGGGAACGGGAAGCTTTGCTGGGCGGGTCGGGGAAGAGCACACCGGATAGTATCACCGGGAAGCGGAAGGGAAATCAGAAGTTATCGTATGTCACTCCCCCTTTATCTTTCCTAAAAACGGGGCTGAATGGTTGAACACAGCCAAAACGACCTCATCCTCCACGCCTCAACCGACATCACGACTGCTCTCCGCCGCACGCATACCCTCCTACAGTCCGAGCTCTCCCGCTCGCAATTCGCCACGGAGACGCTCAACACTTCCACCGCTGCGCTGCAGGACCTCACCCACCGCTACTCCGCATTCGACGACATAATCTCCTCCTCGCGCGCGCTCATTTCTGACCTCGTGCGCAAGAACAAGAGCGATAGGTGGTATTACGAGAAGGCGATACAGATACTCCTTATATTGCTGATCTGGTTGGTTATTAGGCGGCTCCTGTGGGGCCCTATTTACCTGGTCCTTGGGGTGCCGTTTCGGATGACGTGGTGGGGACTCTCCCTTGCTGCTGGGGGATTGGGTGTTGGCGGGAGGGGGGAGATTTCTCAGGGCGCGGGAATGGGCATGGGTGTGGTTACGACAGTGCAGGTCGCAGGGATTCCGGAGAGTATGTTGGAAACGGAGCCTCCTGGAGGGCGCGCTACGCCTGTGCTTGGGGAGGGGGAGAAGTCGATGAAGGAACAAGTGGAGGGCGTCATCTATGGAGAACCAGGGCTCGAAGTGGAAAAAGTGGAAATGGAAAAAGCTAAGCCGGCAGACAGGAGCCCAAAGCACAGAAGCATGGAATATAATCCGGAAGAGGAGAGACAAGCCCGGGAAAAAGGCCACCCGGAGACGCATGACGAGCTCTAACCCTCGGAATTGCCCACTTTGTTTCATAGCGCTTTCATTAGCAGACCATTTTTCCCTAATTTGCTATTCTGCTGTATTATAACCTTGCCTCGCCAAGAACTCTTTATCTACCGTGGACAGATGAACAGATGGGCATAGCGAGCTTTCGCTGAGGGTCCAATTTGCTAGACCAAACCGGACCGGACCGGACCGTCCTAGCAAGGCCCTGAAAGGAATTTTCAGCAGCGATATATTCCCACGACTTACAATGAACGACCTTATATTTACTAGTACAAGCAAATGGGAATGGTGCATTTTTTTTCGCAATAGCCAGGGAATCATGCCCTTGATATCTCATAGGGGTCCCCTTCTTTCTCTCTTTCTCCTTCCCACCCTTAATCCTCACCGCCTTCCACAACCAACCGATCCAGGATAATTATGCAGATGTGGGAGTTTCCGCAGGTCTGTATCCTGACTCTTCTTGCTCCTCACGGTCCAATTGCATTAGGTAGGTTTCCCACAATTCGATGAGCTATATCACACCCGCCAGTTAAGTTACTGGAAATGAGAGGGCGGAAGGGCGGGGGTAAATACCTCCTTCTGGGCCTCCACAGAGCTCTCCAAGAACGTCTCAACAGCACTCTTGAAATCCTCCACCTTCTCCCTCTCGAACCTATCCAATTCCATCCTCAGGGTTCTCCCCATATTGTCGAACGCAACCCTAGCAGCGTGTAATTTCCTCTCGCTATCGCTGACCTCTGCGCTCGTCTGGTTCAGCCTATCCTGCTGCGACTTGCCTTGCCTCTGCAGCTTCTCAAGTGCTGCTCTTCGCTTGACTAGTTCCCCATCTGCGGCGTGGTAAGTATGGAACGCCTTCTGCCGCTGGTTGAAGGCGAGCTTGATAGAGCCTATGATCCGGATGTATTCTTCCACGGTTATGCCTAGGGTTAGAACGTCTTGCTGTGCTTGACGTTCGTGAAGCTCTTTGATGCGGATTTGTAGGTACGAGAGGGATTCGAGGGGGTTGGAGAGGGATTTGCTTAGCTCTACTGTCGAGAGAGCTTGTAGGGAGGAGCTGAAGTCGTTCGCGGCATCGGCTAAGTCTTTGCGTTGTTTGATTACCGTGTCCACAGATTTGAGCAGGGCTTTGAGTTGGCTTTCCAAAGCGTCCAGGTAGTGTTTGCGGTCGAGGAACCACTAGACCACTAGTCAGAGAGTTCTTTGCAGAGGAAAAGAATGGTCATAACAAACTTCATCATTTTCAATGAATTTTCCACCTCCGCCAAATGCACCACCGAGAGAACCAAACATTCCCTTGTTCTCCCCCACGGGCTGTACCTGCTTTTCTTTATGCTTGATATCGCCTGACAATGCTTCTGATTCCAAGAACAGCTTGAGATCTGCATCGTGCTGCAGCATTGGATGAGCTGCGGTTTTATTCAACATCCGTTCCAATGCAGCTCTTCTCGATTCGACAAAGTTATCATCAAATCGGCCAACCGCCTGCTTTTCCGGAGGCGGTGGGACAACCGCCCCCGGGTTGTTATTGATCAGCGCCTGGTAGAGCCATAAAAAATCGCGGTATCTACGGCTAACCGTAAATTCGCTATTTCTATAAACCTTGGATGTAGTCTGCAAATCCTATGGTATCAGCTATCGGGGCTTGCGCAGCGGGAAGAAATCATCCGACAAACCTTTGTCCGAACTTGATAAACAGTGTGAGCACTAGTCAAATCCCCGACTTTATGCGGGTCGCCAACATGTATTTCGAAGGATGGGCCCGCCGGCTGATCACTAGCTGGCTTAGGAGGAGGGAGAGATTCCCCGAGAGCTTCTCTCCCTACAATCTGAGCGAAGTCTGTAGCTGGTGGTCTCCTATATCCACCTTCATGCACCTCCGCTCCAGAATCATCCAAAGGAACGGTATCCATTGAATCTCCGCTTAGGGACATCCGGCTTGGAGCCCCGGGCATGGCTCTAGCCATACGGGGAGAGCCTTCCTTCTGCGGAGGCTCGGGCGGAGAATCATGGCGGGGTTTCGCGGCCAGGGTGGTGTCTATATTATCGTTGAAATTGTCTCCAAGGGGGCCTAGCGGTCCGAGGTCATCGTCGATGGCTTCTATGCGGGCGACATGACGACCGGGGCGGCGAGGGTTACGGCGAGCGGCTGAGGTCCTGGTCGATGGTTGAAGAGATGGCACTCCCGCATCTTTGTTCTGTGTAGATGCCTTGGCTTCTATTCCGTTAGCATTAGCTCAAACGGCAACCAAAAAAAAAGAGTATTTTTCCAGACACACCCGATCCAGGATCTCTGAATGCGTCGGTAGAATCGTCATGAGGGAGGCTAATGGGAGGTGTGCTTGTGTTTATAGACCTCTCATCACCCCACGGGGAAGCTCCATCTGTCTCTAAGTCCAGATTGGCTAGGGTCGGGGATGCACCGGTACTCATCGCTGAACGTGGTGCCCACGAGGAGATCCGGGTTTTGGGGGTTAGCTTTGGTTTAACGGAGAAACCTTTTCTTCGGTGGCGAAGGGGGATGAATTGGCTGAGGAAGGGTCTCGAGATGCTTCTTGATTGATGCTCTTAGAAGTAATTGGCGGGACGCCGCGTTGGTGGTTCGAGATGCCCGACCGTCTTGGCAGGTAACACCCCTCTGTCACGTGGGAAAGGAATCAGGTTTGTTTGTTTCATAAGTTGTCACCCGGTAAAAACCGCGAACACCGTTTCATGTTTTTATTTCTAGATTAAATTTTGGTTGAATTGCCTACCCCTAAGACCTGGACTGCGAGCCGGGATTACATGGGAAAGGAAACCGGGGGTGTTGACACCCGGCGCTGGTAAATCCAGGGAGGGATTAGAAGATGGGGAGATGCTGGTTTGCCGACTCGGAATAAGAGATTCCGAAACAATTCCTTAGTGCCGAATGAGCTCCTCGAGGCGTGAAAGTGCTGCGAGAAGAGGAGAGGAAGCTTTGGTTGTAGTAGCGTAAACACCGTGATTGCCCGGTCCTCCGATCCTGCAGAAAATAGAACAGGTCCCCCCCCACCGAAATCGAACCCAGAAACCATAAATGCCGGGCAATTCGATCCACCAAAAAAACGTGGCAGCGTCCTTGTTATACTGACGCCGACGCGCCACACGGTTTGATGCATGTGTGGATCGCCGAGGCAAATTTTGGGGTTATGAAGTTGTGGTTTGAGGTCTGAGAGCTGTGTTAATGACTGCACTGGTAGCAGGGACTGCATATCCTGCGATGAACTAGAGAGGGTCCACCTGAACAATCTGTTTTTAGGGTACATGCCATTCGAGGGGGTTATGATGGTGATGATGATGACACTGACAGTTGTGAAGAAAATAAGCATGGGGGGCTAAAAGGAAATGATGCTAGTTTACACATTTTGCCTCTGCAAGGAGAAAAAGGTGAAGAGATTAGGATTAAGATTACTATTCCTTATCTTTCTTCTCCCTCTTTTCCCTCCTCTCCTTCTTCCTCCTCTTACGCTCAGCCCTCTCCTCTTCAGTCTCATCCGACCTGTGCTTCTTTCCACCCTCAGGCTCCGGTTTAGCTGGAGAAGTCATCTTAACGTCTGGAGCGCCGAATGGAGGTACGGGAGGAGCGGTTGCGATAGTTTCGGGTATTGTTGTGGAACTAAGTTGCTCCGTGCCGCCGGCTGGGGCGTTATAATCGGTATATTTCTTTGTCCATTCACCGGGGGTGGCCTCGTTCGAGCGCCCATACTTCTATGATGATTGTTAGCTAGAAAACAGGGGAAAAACAAGATATCTATAGGGCTATGTTACGAACATCGAGTTTGCCCTCAGACTTCATCTTTTTCTTTTCTATCGCTGTTGGACCCAGCCCCCATCTGCGGGGGTAGAGATCGCGCTCCATGATGCAACGCTTAACCTTTGCGACAACACCGTGATCACATGTGGAGAGCTCGACAGTAGACATTTGAGCGATACCAAGCGCAATAGCCTCGCCCTTAGTAGTCATCAGGACAACCTCTTCATTGACCTCAATTCCAGCCTCATAACGAAGCAGTCCAGGGATCATGAGTTTAGCACCATAGCAAACAGCATTCACTGCACTGTCCTTAACAACAATCCGTTTGTAGGTAGTTAAGAGGGATTCCAAGGGGCGGATAACTCGGCGAAGGTAGCTCTCATCACGAGAGTTGTCAGCAACCCACTGAGCTGTGAATTGGTTAGAATCCGGTTATCACATGAGGGCAGGGGACCATATACCGTCGAGAACATCGTGGAGAGTGACAATATTATCATTTTCGCTTAGTGCTCCAGATCTAACTCTTCGAAGCTCCTGCATATGCGCACCAACGCCCAACAACAGGCCCAGGTGAACGCATAGAGTTCGGATGTATGTTCCCGCTTCGCAACTGACCCAGAAAACGGCGAGGTGCCTATCGTTGTCAAACTCTAACAGCTGCGATTCGTGGATAGTACGGATACGGAGCTGACGTTTGACAGCGGAAATCAATGGTGGACGTTGGAAGAGTGCGCCAGTCAAGGTTTCAAGCGCTCTCGCAAGTTGGGCGCGACCCTCAATTTTGTCATGTAAGCGTAGAACGCAAACATATTCCTTCCCTACAGTAGTGGTGATGAGTAAGTTTGATGATTCAAAAGGGCTTTCAGACGACGCAGAGGGGTAATGGAGTGCGATATACCGGCGCCTTGTTGGGACTTGACCAAACGCGTTGCACGATCGATACAGACGATGAGACATCCGGTGACCTTTGGATCAAGGGTACCGCTATGTCCGGTCTTTTCACATCTATTCAGAGTAAGTGCCCAATCCGCTGGGTGAGGAGATTGCGGTGGAACGTACCTGAGAATTCTCTTGACCCAAGCAACAACTTCGTGTGAACTTGGGTTACTCGGTTTATCGAGGTTGATAACGCCACTGCTAATATAACTCTTCAGCTCACGCTTCAGAGGAGTACACCCATTGGGTATTGGTGTGTAATGTCCGGTGCGAACATGGAGTTTTTCATAGTTCTTCAGAAGAAGTCTTTGATAGAATATAATGTTAGAAATCTGCGAGAGAGCGGGAAAAAAGAGAGGGAAAAATGTGGAGAGTAGAAAGACTCACGGCCATTGAGACGAGTCGATGGTCGGAGTCTTAGCCTCCGGCTTGATCGAGAAATCCTCATTTTCTTGTTTATGTACGAGAGCCATTGCAATTAGTGATGGCAAGCCTTCGTGCTAAAGGGCGTGCTCCGGAGGGACGTTGTGGCTGCGGGAAAAGTGAAAAGGTTTCCAATGGCTGTGAGAGTGGGTCGGGTAAGTTAACTAGGAACTGCAGGCGCATATCTTGGCAATGGACAGCCACACCAATCATGGCACTGCCACTACGAAATGTTTCAGCCACTCGATAGCACCTCGTGACCTCAAGCTTCACGCCTGTCACGCTCTCCGTGCTCCCACACGAATAAATGGATCATCAAATTTTGAAAAAAAAATTTAATCGTTACAGGTGATTTATGATATAAAGAAGTCGTAGCTGCGTGACCAGTCCATATGCCACACTTTTCCCAATATCTGTCCAATCTCCTCGGTAGCCGATACCTTTTCAATTCTCCCCAAAATCAATAAAACACATGTGGCGGGTTCGCCATACTGTACCCTTCCAAGTTCTACGAGTTTCTTGCGCCTAGGGGCACCTGTGCTTGTTTCCGTCAACCTTTGCCCTCCAGACACCTATCCATAAAACCCCCTCCTTATCTCTCCGTGTTTTCCTTGGAATACCTAGCTCTCTGCCAGCAGTTATACGTCGGAAGATCTCGCGACTGACAGCAAAGGTGTTTGTTTGGCTTATGTGGCCTTGTTCCTTTGTGCACTAGAGAAATCTCGCGAACTTGAGCTAACGAACTACAAATCATGGCCTCCGCGCCCCTACCGGTACCTACACCATCTGTCCAGCCACCGGCAGACGACCCACTCCCACTCGAGTCTGATAACTCATGTTCGCCCTCTTCCTCGAAAGAAGTCTCTCCTGCTAGCTCTCCTGCCCTCTCACGTTCTACGTCCTTCGTTGGCTCGAACGAGGATTGGGGTGAGGTCTTCCCTCCCTTGGACAAACTTACGGTCTTCGACTTCCTCGACCAGTTTGCCCTCCCACAGAGACTCGAGAGAATCAATGAGCAGATCAACAGAAAGATACAATTCCAGAGCGAGAGCCTAAAGAAGCATCGTGACAAGGTTAAGTTGGAGTATGTAAAGCAGAAAGAGAGGGTCATTAAGAAAACGGATGTCGAGTTCGAAAAGTACCGCAAACGATATAGCCAGGGACTCGAGAAGGTTCTTAATAAATGGGATGATACTAGGGTTGTTTCTACAAGGGAGAAGATCTCGTTCGTGGTTGGTGTCTGCAATATCTTCATTACAGGATTCCTGATTGGCGGATATCCGTGAGTTTGTTCTGTCGGTGTTTTTATATGGAGCGAATCCTAATGTGTCAGCGTCATAGCGAATGGATCCATGTGTGGTATTCTATTCAGCTTCTATACTTTATGCCAATCCGCTATTTCACCTATCACAAGCGCGGTTACCAATACTTTTTGGCTGATCTGTGCTACTTTGTTAACCTTCTTCTCTTGCTCAACATTTGGGTTTTCCCGAACTCTCGGCGTCTAATGATCTCGACATACTGCCTTGCATACGGAAACAATGCTTGGGCCATTGCGATGTGGAGGAATTCCTTGGTTTTCCACTCGCTTGATAAAGTTACGTCTTTATTCATTCACATTATGCCCCCGGTTGTCCTGCATTGTCTGGTGCATTTGTTGGATCAGGACATTGTTGACTCCCGCTTCCCATCCATTAGTAGGGTTAAGGGAGTGGAGAAGTATGGTTTGATCGAGATGGTTATTTGGGCAACTGTTCCTTATGGAATATGGCAATTGTCTTATCATCTATTAATCACGGTTAGCACCCCCGGGGCTTGCGCTGTATTCGCTGTCTGCTAATTGTCGCTTTAGGTGAGGAGACGCGAAAAAATTGCAGCAGGGCGCCCAACGTCGTTCACCTGGCTTCGCAAGAGCTATTCAAAGACCTGGATTGGCAAACTCGTCCTCCGTCTACCAGAAACTATGCAGGAACCTGCATTCATGCTGATTCAGTACTCTTACGCTGTTTTAACTATGCTGCCATGTCCTTTCTGGTTCTATCACAAGGGCTTTTCTGCTCTCTTCCTAACAGCTGTTGGCCTCTGGAGCATCCATAATGGTGCTACCTACTATAGTAAGTGACCGAGCCTGGCCTCCTTTAAAGGTTATGACTAAAATTATCCCAAAGTCGATGTGTTTGGCAAACGCTTCCAGAACGAACTTGAACAGCTGAAGAAGGATGTTGCAAAGTGGCAGAACTCCCCTCTCTTAAACGAAAGCAATGGGGACACAAAGCACATGGAGCCCTTGAACCTTACGATAAAGACAACCACCGAGTTGACCGCCACCGACAGAGGAGAGAAGAAGCCAGACGGCGGTGAACTTCGGGAGCGGAGCATCACTAGCTCTGTTACTACCGAAACCTTGTAGAGTTGAATAGTTACGAGAAGTAGGCTTAACGGTTTTTGCTTTATTGTTTCTTCTTGGTCTTTGGTTTTTTTGTGGGTGTTGGATGAATTCATAGGAATGACCGGGATGGCCCGGGCTAGGTGGTTTTCATTGTTTTACTATTATTACCATTCATTCATCTTGGGTGAGCTTGGGCGCCGCCACCGGTGTCGGTGTGCTCACCGTACTTGCACAGGATTCGGCCCTGGAAGATGGGTTTCGCTTTGGAATATCATACCTTTAACCGACGCCTGGCTCTCCGGTAGGGATCCGTCCAGTTTTGTTCCTGTTCGATATTCTCCTGTCCTCTTTTTCCCCTCTCCTTGGCCGGTTATGAGCGGGATTTATGCCCGGGTTTTTCTGCCTTCTATTTCTTTTCATCTCTGCGCGATTGGTCCTGACTTGGAGATGATAATAATGATTAGCTTGACGTGATAGGTGGTGGTGGGTGATGTATGGGTTTATGAATTAACTTTCTCACTCTAATGCGTACCTCTAATGTAATGTATCTCTATCAACTGTATTCCAAGTTCCCAACGTTGTGACTCTGAAGGAAGAAAGTTTCCAAGCCCAGCCCCTCCCTTCTCCCCCAAACACACAATATTGCATTACCCACCCCTCCGGAAACCCGATCCGGACCAGAAACGGCCTGATGTCAATCCCCCCTCCCCCACAACAATCACCCAGACCCATCACCCACATCCCCCCCCTCATCACTCCCCACCTCCCTCCCAACATTTCTAAACATCCCCTCAGCATACATCAACCCAAACCCTGTCTCCTCTTCCCCCACAAGGAAATCCACCCCCACAACCCTTCCAACCCAAAACTGATGATCCTCAACCTGCACACTCCGATATGTCTCGCACCTAAGCCTGTACAACACATCCTCGTCCCTACCTAGCAATCCCTGTTCGCGTAATTGGGAATCACGCACGCTCTCCCAAGGCGACGTGGAAAGCTTCGCTTTCGAGAATAGCGATGCGATGTGCGCTGCCCGTGCGGTGGAGAGGAGGACGTGCACTGTGAAGGCGCCGGAGGCGGACATGGCACTTGCGGCCATCGATGGTGTGGCGATGTTGAAGGAGATGAGCGGCGGTGAGAGGGAGAAGCAATTGAAGGAGCTGAGGGTTATGCCGCGTGGGGAGTGTGGGGTAAGGGGGGAGGTGGCCGTTACTATTACTACTGTGGGTCAGGGGTTAGAGGGGGCTGAAAGGGCAGAGGGAGGCTGGGTGGGTGGGTACCAGGGTGGGGGATTTTGCGCATTACATGGCGGAGGGTTGTGGAGGTGGTTTTGTCCGATTTCGCGTCCTTGGAAAAGGAGGAGAAGGAGGTGGTGGTGGTGGAACTGTGTCGGAGGCGTTGTTTCCGGCCACCCTGTTCGAGTTTTAGGAGTAATGGTGGCCGGTGGTGGTGGTGGTAGTGCAAAGCAATTAAACTCTGTCGTAACAGTCGTAAAGGGGATTTAGACATTGGGTAATATTAGGGCTCCTTTGCTTGTAGTCAGAGGGGTGGGAAATTGTGGAGAATTGTGAGGTTTATTTGATGTTTGTTTGTTTGGTTGGTAATGGTGAGGCGGATTCTTACTGTTTACCGTTTACCGGTAGTTGGCTGTTTTTGCCCTTCTTCTCTTTTCCAGGGTTTGTGACGTATTGTGAAGGAGGGGTGAGCGCTGGGGAGAAAAGTATTCCTCGCCGCCGCCGCCAAAAAAAGAAGAAAAGTCCGAACTGAGATCAACCAGCCAACTACAATTGAGAAAACTTAAGAGGGAAAAGGCCAGGACTTTCTTTAATCGCCGATAGCCTGATTGGAAGAAAATTTCTCCACGGGAGGAAGAAAGGGAAGAAGTGGGGATGTTGACCCCATCTCGGTGTTCCGGGTTTAAAAGATCACTACCACACTTTATCATTCGAGCCTCCTCCTCTTCCTCCAAGGCCTCTTCTACTCCCACAGATACCCAACCTGCTACCGCCGCCGCCCCCAGCAATGGCAAAAAACCCTACATCCCCCGCGACCTCCCCCTCTCCCCCATCGAAGACCCAACAAAATACGTCAAGTATTCAATAGCGCACCCCAAAGCAGACCAGCCGCTCAAGAACGCCCCGCTCCCTGGGCCCGAACTCCGCCTTACGAAGAACCCTTACGCACACATGCTGGCCCAACCCGTCCGACAGGAAATCGAGTTCCACCGCCGGGTCCCACGCACGTTTCTAATCCGCTTTAAACAGCTGGTGCACCCGGAGACGCGTGAGGCCTGGACGGTCCCAGACGGCCTGCGCCGGACGGACGACCAGCGCGGGCGGGTGCGGGAGGGGAAGTGGGTGATGGGGAACATCGATATGATGCGCTCGTTGAAGAAGCAAGCGAAGAGGTTTAACAGCGTGGACGAGAAGCCAGTGTTCCCAGAGGACATCGCGGAAAGCGTTAGGGACTTGATGAGGCAGAGGGTTTTCGACGAGCTCTTTGTTGTCCCGCAGAGGGGTGGGGATAAGTGTTTTGTGAGAGGAGAGATGATCGAGGGGATGGGCGGGATCGTTGAGATTGGGTGCGTGCTTGACTGGGAATTGGGGGAGGGGACCCGGGGAGTTATCGCAGACACAGGCGAGGTGGACGAAGTTACGGGGAGGGTCCGGAAGAAGGAGATTTTGGTCCGGGTTAATGGGCGGCTGTGTCCCATGCACCATATGCGTGTTATGCTTGGGGAGGAAGTTGCGGGGAAGATTAAGGCGCTGTGGGGGTTGGATGAGGGGGTCACGAGGGTCGGGCTTTTGAGGCGGGATGCGACGTTGCAGTTGGAGATCTGGTTGATGAAGATGAGGGCTTATATGAGGATTTGGTAGTAGAGCGACAGTTTGTAGAGATAATACTCCCGCTGAGAGTAGATGCCGGGTTCAGATGGGGAAATGTAGATATATTAGCAATAGAGGGAAGTGGTCAGCATTATCACAACCGAATGGTGATACCAATGGTGACACCACTCCTCATCGCAGGGTACCGTAGAGACCAGATGATTCCCCTTTGTTCATCTGTAAAGGGTTGTCCAAGCGTTAGATTTCCGAAGATCTATGGGCCATGGGAAAATTCAACGAGTGACACATAGTGAATCACCCTTTAAACTACAATAGGAACTCTGGCTTTAATCCTTTAATCCAAGCCCCAAACCTAGTACCACATTACACTAGTATCTACAGTACCGTACCTGAGTAGGAACAACCCCCCGCCAGCACACCACTTCAACCTCAAATTTACGTTCAGAGTTTCCCTCGCATTTTTTCTCGAGTAACAAAAAAGCCGTTTGATACGAGTGGATAGCGCCTTTTACTACTGGTATCATGGTACGGGTTTAGTGCTCGTAGATCATCGTGCAGCCCTAGCCAACGCACGGCGCGCATGTCCGGCAGCGGTCTAGAACTCCCGATCTTGGTTGCACCCATGGCCGTGTGGTGCGCTGGAAGCTAGCTCTCCAAAATCGGTGGTAAACAGTGCCGTTGAATTGAGCTGCCTCTTCGCATCTTTTTTTTTAAAAAAAAAAAAAGTGACATAAAATAATTCCTTCTTTTGCCTACCTTGCCTATCCGGCGGGATTCTCTAGCGGGTTTTTGTTGTAGGGAACTTCTTCTGCTGCACCTGAGAGAGGGTCCTGAATCGGATGGCTGCACGTCTCTGTCCGAATCCACCGCTATGCGTCTTAACGCTACATTTGTGCTTTAGCCCTTGGGCAATGTCGAATCATCACTAGTCGGGGAAGGGAAGGGTTATTACTGAGCTGCTGTATCATACGAGTGCCGTATCATACTTTCGGGAAGAATGTTGTCTTGGATTGGGGGGCCCTAACCCTGAGGCATGTGATAGCCTTCCTCTGGGTGGTGGGAAGGGAATAGGAACAACAGTTCGGTGGCCGCATTGGACGGATGGATGGCTGCGTTGGGCGGGAGGTGCGTGGAGTGGTACGGTATGGTGTACGAGTACTGTACTTGGGTATATATGGGCGTACGGTCCCGCCCACATCTCTCTTGCATACTTCCGACACAACACCCCCTTCTACTTTTTACAAACCTCCGGAAAATAGCAGATCATGGCCGGGACTACCGAGAAATGGGAGACTTTGAAGGACGGGTTGGAGATTTATACCAAGACTTGGTTGGTAAGTGTGATAGATTGATCATGGAAACCTCTCTAACTTTGTCACTGTTTGGCTGGGCGTGGGTGAATCGGTGGTACCTCGGCGGCTGATAAATGGGCAAACGACAGACGAATTCACCCCCGGTCGCACAGATATTCTTCATTCATGGCTTCTCAGATCACTGTACTGCCCACGGGTTCTTTTGAGAGGTTTAATGGTTTGAGAGAGACTAATAATGGACAGGTAACACCTACGGCATCTTCCCGACTACCGTCGCTGCGCAAGGCATAGAATTCTACTCTTTTGACCAACGCGGCTGGGGCCTGACGTGCGCACGTTCGAACCAGAAGGACAAAACCACCCGCCACTCGGGCAATTCTGGCCCCACGTCTCTCGTGCTCTCCGACATAAGCGAGCTTCTCGGGCCTCGTCTGGCCGCGCGCCCAGGAATCCCCTGCTACCTTGTCGGCCATTCGATGGGCGGTGGGATAGCATTGACGTACGCCATCCACGGCACGTACAAAAATGTCCTCGCGGGAACAATTGTCTGGAGTCCCATGATCGATTTCGCGAAGGAGAGCTCCCCGGGCTTTATTAAGATTGGTGCATTGAAACTCGGTGCGACACTGTTCCCGAATAAGCAGACTGTACAGAGCCTGCCAGCCGAGGATATGTCTAGAGACCCTGAGGTCGTGGAGGCGTTCAGGACGGATCCGCTGTGTCATGATACTGGGACGTTGGTTGCGTACGCGGACATGATTACCCGTGGACAGGATTTGAGGAAGGGGCATGTTGCTTCCAAGTTTTCAGCCGACAAGCCGGTTTTGGTGCTGCACGGGTCTTCGGATAAGGTATCTTTCAAAATTATTAATCTTCCATCCGTTGTGTGGACGTTGGGGAGGTGGGCTAACGAGGGGGCCGATTCTCCAGATCACCAACCACAACTCTTCAAAACACTTTGTTGCTAGCCTTGCCCAGGTTAGGGACAGGGAGTTCAAGAGCTTCGACGGGTGGTATCATAAACTGCACAACGAACCGGGGGAGGATAAAGTTACGTTTGCAAATTATGTCGCGGCGTGGATCATCCAGAGGTCTGCGGGATCTGTTAGTTCGAAGCTTTGATGGGTGTTGAAGAAATGGTGAATAAAATGAATTAATGGCTGGCGGAGGCGAGTGATTCGTCATGACACCTTGCATTGGATGGGGTGGGGTGGGTAGTTAGCTCTCTGGGATCTTGAATCGGAAGTTCCCGGATTAGGGATTGTCCCGTCCGTCACCTTTTTTTTTCTTTGTTAGGCGGAGACAGGTCGTGATGCCGAGCCCAGTCGAACGATGAGAGCCAGTAGGATTCGAAGGGAAAGTATTCAGGCCACCATCGTGAGATGTGGGGTATTATTTAACTCTGGTTGCACTACCGGTATAAGTTATGGATACCCCTGGCCGTGTGCGGACTTACCATCTTCCCATAACGTCTGTGCCATCCCTACCCACCAGGGGAAATAAATACTCGAGTAGATAAATAAATTTTG
This sequence comes from Tuber aestivum, assembly GCA_900010015.1. Lineage (NCBI taxonomy): Eukaryota > Fungi > Ascomycota > Pezizomycetes > Pezizales > Tuberaceae > Tuber > Tuber aestivum. Next base: position 102,782 of record LN891091.1, read on the forward strand.
GGTGCAGTCGTGTCGTAAACTGGTTAGTCACTATTTTGTGTCCCAGATCAAGAAATAGTTAAGACCCAGCGCGCCGGAGAATTGGAGAAGAGCAACAGTCATCCATAATCACTCGCCAAACCCCCAGACACCCCCAGCGTGAACCCACACAGCATGTTTCGTGCCAGCCGATATTACGTGTATCATACCATACCACAGATTGCCCGTGAATGCGCGCCCAGAGCGAGGAATTCCATACCGGTAACATTGGCTACTCAGAAGTAGAAACATGAATCACTTTATTTGATTTCTTAGGCATTCCCAAGTGCGGAAAAAGGTGGAAAGAAAGGAAGAAAGGACGACGTACGGTAAAGTACGTCTAACCGGACCCACCGTATGATACTTTTTTTTTTCATTTTCATTTTCATCGTGGATTTATCACCACCCCCTTTTAAAACCTAGAAAATATGATATTATACTATACTCTAGTCATGTCGGTTCCTATAATATCCATCCATCCATCCATCCATCCATACGCATCTAGAATACGTATGATATGACATGATACTCAGGGCATGGTCCAGTACGAGTACGGTACATACCGTGTGTGTGGGAAGGGGGGGGGGGGCTTTTTCACCCTACGTGCGAAATCCAATTTTTAGCGAATTCTGAGTACCCTAGTAGATCTTCTCTCTCTTCGAATAGATAGATAGATAGACTGATAGATAGATAGAGCGATTAGGATAGAGTCTTGCTTAGGAGATGCTTCGGGTGGGTGCACAGGAGAGGGTAAGCCTGGTACAGTACAGTACAGTACTCGAGTACTGCACTGCCAGTATACTCGAGTATGCTCGGGCATGCGGTGTGTATTGTGTCGTGCAATTCTCGGCCGTTGCCGGGAAAGGTAGGTATGATAGCGCTGAAACAACCATGCAGCCGTAGAGGCCTCTATAAAAAAGGACAGAGCTCCCAACTCAAATTCGCATCATGAGATATCACTTGCTAGTCTAGACCAACCGCACTGTTGAAAAAATGATTGATATGGAGGTAATGATTGGTAGTGAGGGTTTACGCAGTGGAGTAGAATCGTACGAGTGGAGATAGAAGGTTTTTCTCAGGTGAAGAGAAAGACCATGATTGATTGCTTAAAGATAACTGAGAGGAAGAACTTGAGGAGAGAGGTTAAGTACAGGAAGTTGTTCACTCGCAAGTGAGAACAGAAGGGAAGAAAAGACAGGGATGAGAAAAGTTTCCATGGCCCACGCGTCTTTCGGGGGTAGAGACATATGCTACTGACGCCTTCATGTATGAGCACATCCCGCACCAAGTGCGGCCATCAACTGCTATTTCCAACACGCACATATCATTTCATGCGAATAATGCGGGGGCACTCGGCTTGTCACCCAAGCATACGAATCCATGAAACCGAATTTCTAAAAAGTGGGGCATTGGTCATTGGATATCTGATACAGAGTTCAAGCACAGCTAGTCTGACCCGAGAACTGGGGGAACCTACTCCCCCCTGCCCTGCGCGCTCCATCGAGTGAGCCTTAATGAATCACAGCCACAAATGAGCCATCAAACAATCGCTAATCAATCTTGAACAAAAATAAGAGACCCGTGATAAAATTCCCCTAAAAATGCCCCCTAACTCAACCAATGCAAGGATATCCACAGACACAACCCCACAAAATCGGCATCCGAACACGAAAAAGAGATACAAAAAGAAGCCATTGGGGAGGGGGGGGGACCGAAGAAGAAAAAACTCCACATCGAGTGTAACAGAGCCTAAGTTACATTTTCATCCATGCAAATAACAAATCGCAAAAAAAAGGCATGCAACATGGTAGCCTAGATTTATTTCCTATCCGGCGAACCTACTAACGCCGGCCCCGCCCCCACCAACCCGGGAAAGAGCGAGGTTACGTGGTCGAGGCTATTTCCACGAGGAAATGGGGTGGCACGGATCATCTCTGAACGTTCAAGCTCCGACATGTTTGTCACGACGCTTTCACTCGAAAATACCGACGAGGAGCGCTCGCGGGTAGGGCCCGCTGCGCTAGTTGGTAGGGACGAGGATGATGCGGCGTAGGAACCCTGGTGGAGCATGAGGCCAGGGGGAGTGGAAATGTGTAGAGAATTGCGGTTGCTGTTCGTTCCTGGGAGACCAGTATCAGGGGTTGGCAGAGGGAACTGGGATTGGATGGAGGACTCGTAAGCGTAAAAGGTTGCCCAGTTGTCAGCGGAATACATGCGGAAGTCTACCGTCTTTTGTTCCATGCGGAGGATAGCATCGGAGAATTCCTTTTCGAGGGAGAGACGATGCTTCTCAACATTCTCTCTTTCGGCTTCCCTCCTTCGGCGGGCCTCGAGGTTCTGCTGGTGTTCCTTCTCAAGCTTCTCGAGATCGGCACGGAGTTTACCAAGGCGTGCTCTCAATCTTTCCTTCTTCAGTGCTAGGCTCGCTGCTTCTGATTCAACTGCTGAAGTCTGGCGGTCCGCCGCTTCTTTCACCTCTCCAGCCTGACTTTGTGCGGACAAAAGCCTGTCTCTTTCCTCACGCCAAGCCCTTTTCTTCGCTTTCCACTCTGCCTTGAGCTTCTCGGGAAGGCTCTGCAACCCTTCAAGCTCCTTTGTCATTTTCTCGGTCTCCTCGTCAGCACGCTTGATGGATTCCTTTAATGCCAGGATTCTTCGGAACGCTCGCTCATCACCACGGTCATTCCCCAGGAGGGATCTATTCTTCTCGGTCTCCTTCCGAATATCGCTCAATGCAGTCTTTTGATTCTTCTTGGCGGCCTTCAAACGATTCTTCTTCTCGACAAGACAAGAGTTTGCCTGCGACAAGCTGTGCAAAAGAGTAGTGATTGGTGATAGAGGCCTTGAGGGCTGTTTGGTGACAGGGGGAGCAGCCGAGGAAGCTACGCAATGTTAGACCCGGCTCCCTTCAATCAAACTAGAATAAAGCGTACCTTGAGCAGGCATTGTGCATGCGCTTGCCCGGTAGACTATCTTCCCACCCTTCTTGACGAACTCAAAATCGTACTCGGTTGCTCCAGTCAAACCAGTAATATCGATTATCCATTCCTCTTCCACATCACCTGTGATGACTCCGTTTTCCCTATCCTCATCCCCACCTCGGATATACTTTGAAATGACAGTCTGTGGCCACACAATGCCGTTCACCCGAACAAACAGAGGAAACGTCCCGTCCCTCCCGCTCCCATCAACGCCATTTGTCAACGCCGCCCCGTGCATCTCATAGCCGACCTCGCCATCGATTCTCGTCCCCAGAAATCCAGCGCCGAACGCAACGTCTGTTGATCCAATCCGCGTTATCCACACTCGCACATCCTCTCCGCCCGACACAGATTCGTTAGAGACAGCACCAACCTCAAGAGCATTAGGGTTTGAAGCCGCAGACGAGATCTTGGACCGTTCCACTTCCTTTGCAACGTGCACCATTGCACTCGCAATCGTAGCCCATAAAGGCTGGCTATTTCGGATATTTTGTATTAGATTCTTCTTTTTCCTCTTTCCGCCCCCTGTACTGTTTTGTCGCTCTAGGGGCTGAGCCAGTGCTCCGGCCGCCGCCTCCGGGTCCTTGTCTTTTTGTTTTCCTGATGCCAAAGCGGTATCCTTGGGTCCCGAGGAGCTACCTGATGCAGGAGAATCTCCTGAATCAGACCTCATCAACCACCTCCTAGTCACCCTCATAACCCCCTGCGCAACGATATGAATGGCTATGGCACTTCGGATCCATCCCGCCGATGACGCTTGCCCAATTGGTATTCCAGCCGGACCGCTACCGTGCAAAACTTCCCGACCTGCTAACTCAAATCTCGCTTGAACCACTTTCACACCCCCCATAACACTGGCGCACACAGCTGCATTCCTCAATGTCCCCCCGCTTTGATCTGAATATCCAGCGCCGAGAGAAATAGCAATAACAGCTTGGGCAAAGTCGACAAGGAAAGTGTAGGCGGGAGGCCACAAAAACATGGAAAGAAGAGCGACGAGGATATCTGCGAATATTATTGTGAGTAATGATGGTGCTCCATTCGAGCCCTGCAATAATAGGTTCGTAATGGAGGGTAGTGAAGACGTTGTTGAAGCGCTAAGAAGGGTGGTCGACGGTGGAACGAATGTCATGGATGCAAACAAAAAGTGGATAATTGTGAGAACCGTAGGCGGTAGCTGTAAAAATAATATCAAAAGCATAATGGTATCGAGCAAAGGAAAGGAGGGTAGAACAGTAGAGGGCATTCCTCCAGTCATTGCTATTTTCCCCGAAGGATCAAAATCGATCCTATTGTGCTCAGCCGCGACAGCACCATCCGTTCCATTTGTGAAAGCCTCGCCCGAATCCTCGCCAGAACCATCATAACTCCTCCCATCCTGATCCCCATCCCAAGCGCTTGCATAATCTGTACAGGATCCATCGGCATTGACTGATTGAAATTGACTGGCCGCGGAGGGAATTTGCTGGTTCGGAGTTTGCTGAGCCAAAGTCGCGGCGGCCACAGCAGAGACTGTGGAGCCGCTACCGGCAGACCCGGAGTGAGAGGGACGTTTCATCTCATTATGGTGGTTCTGGCGTTTTGGAAACGAGCCACTTGGTGGGCCTCGTGGCATCGGCAGCTGGAAGTTGTTTGGACGACCCAGACCAGCTCCGAGCCTGTTCGACCAACACGAAACAAACAAATCCAGGAACAAAAGGAATGGAGCCCACCAAACTTTCGCAGTGGGGTTGGACGGGGTGGGGGGGATAAGAGTGAAGGGGGGGACTAGGTGGTAGAGGTGTGGTGGAGGGGTTCGACGAAGGGGTTGGCAGGTGGATGAATAAGGTGAGTGGCGTGGGGGTTGGGCCGAGGGCAGGTTCGGTTTGAGTTGGACGGGGGGAGAACAGGCTGGGGGATGGTTGATGGGGTATTGTGGGTTGTGCCAGGAAGGGAGGAGGCTGCCCTTGAGAGTCAAGGGGGGCTACAAGTAGTAAAGTGCTTTTGGGGGAAATCACGACAGCCGGGGAGCGGAAGAACTGTGCGCCCAGCCTAGCCAACCAAACCAACCAACCAGCCGACCAACCGGGGGAAATGGACTGACGCAGGAAAAACCCCTGGTTCACTTCGGAGCATGTCCATCATTCGGAGGCACTTGAAAGGGCACCGCTACTGCATCCGTACCGGCCGCCACGGGTTATGGCGGAGGTTCATTCAAAGACAATATACGGGTATATTTCTCCCGTATTATTATAACACCGTACCCGCCCGCATTTAGTGCTGAACCGCTGACGCTGTATTGTACTGCACAGTGCCGGTATCACTTGAGGACTCTAAACCGTGCACCACTGCTACGCATCATATGATTGGGGGTGATTATCCCCTAAGAGAGGCCCGGTGGAAATGCCGGAGTGTGGCAAGTAGGCGCGAACGCACTCTTCCCTTGACCTGTGCCTCATCCTAGGTCTTGTAAATCCCTGGGTCCGTCATGCTAAAAACGGCGAACCGTTACTCGTAGCAAGCGGGGGGTGCCCGAAAACAGGGGTGGTAAATTCGGATGGGTGCTCACCATATATCATACTTTGCCAATCCCCATTTTTGGATACCTTCTGGCTGCTGAGTTGAGTGCAAACTACCGCACTGGACTCAGATGCACCCCAAAAAATGTCGGATGAAGTGAAGTTTGTTCGATGAGAGATTGAGACCTTCGCTCCTGTCTCCCTCTTGGCGATGGGGCTACCGTGCGGAATAGAGAAAGGAGGTTATCCCATGTTCATGTCCAGGCCAAACTCTTATCCACCGTCATTGAGCGCAACAGAAGAGCAAAATCTACTTGGTCCCCCCCGCTCCAGGTGCTTCCCCATTTTTTTCTCCCTGGATCACATCTGGAGAAAAATTCGGACCTGGGAGCTTAGATCCATGCTGCGTAATTCCTATACCGATGTGTAGGAATAAGATTGGTATTCCACACCACTGAAGCTGTTACTCGTATAAACCCTGGTCTCAACCCCACAAGTTGCGATATTCGAGATTGTAATCATATTCTACCACCCCGATTATGCTGCTCGAGCATAACTCAGAGTCCATGGAAAAAGGAGCGAAAAAATCCTCACCGAATACAATACCGGCAAGTCATCTGCGCGGGGTGTCATCGGAGGAATGGTTGGCAGTGGACTACTCGAGCACCCGACTATCCCATACAATTCCTTGGGGATGTCGTATCCCCACTATCGCCCATCTCCCCACAATAACCAAAAGACTGGAATCTCATTCTTCCTGGCCAATGTTCTTATTTTTTCTTCTCAAAGAGGAAATCCAAAGAAATCTTCGATCGAAATCCTCCAAATCCCCATCGACACATACCAGACAAGAGGTGGAATGAGGGCGGAGGTGGGGAAAACAACACCAGTAAATATTAGCTAGGTGAGGAGGATAAAATCCAAGAGGAAGAACCAGTACGGTAGACTATCGTATCATAAGAGAGTCTAGTAGCGTTGTAGAAAATTCATCCAAGTAAGAAAGCAATCCGTCACGGGCACCACTCCGCTCGATTCATACTCTTTGTAGAAACCTGGTTCCCGAGGATAGCCTCCTTAGGAACTCTCATCCTGCCAGCAAGAAAAGATAACCATTTAGCAAGAATGCGGTCTACGGAAGGTCCAACCCTATCGCTTTTTCGTCCCCCCCGCCAGAGGAAAAAAAGACACAGGCTCTTCCTATCTTCAAATCCCTGTATCTATACATATGTGCTCGTACCAATTCTTCCTATCTTTACTCTTCGCCCATCGACCGATCTCGTATTCCTCTTCACCAACTCTCCAAGAAGTCTTTTTTTATTTTATTTTTCTCTCTTGCACCCTTCACGCTGCCCATCCCAGCTGCTATCCCTGGAGGGAGATTTGCTTGCGATACAAGATACTGGAATATCTTTATTTGAAAGTACTCCATTTGAACGATTGGCTCGTACAATGCTTTACTGGCGCCACGTGTGCAAAATTTGATATGGTTGTCTCTGCTGGACGGGGGGGGAGGAGAGGGCAAGAGGGGAAAGGTGGGGACAACTGTTATGCCAGTCACACCATAGATTCATCGGCTGGCACTCGGGATCTCCGAGCTCTTGAAACAAGTGCAGAAAATTGGTGTGGGGGAGACCAACCCGAATGAGATCACCGTTCCTGTTGCTTCTGCCTCAGGGGCTCTTGATCCACAGGGGATGAGAAGGGATTTGGTGGGGGGTTTTCTGGTAACTATGCCCTTACAGTACCGTACTTGCTGGGGATCTAGGTTTAGGACGGATCGTTTCTGGTAGGCAGACCTGATGGTGAAATGGCTGGGCTAGCAGCTACTCGAGTACAGTACTCGGGTACCAAAGTTTGCCGCGATAATGGATTGGTATTGCGATACTTGTACCAGCCTGGAACAAAAAGTGATCGGAAAAAAAGTGGTTGGCACAACACCACTTTTTTCCGATCACTTACCCTTACACCCTGGTACACCTTACTAATATGGATGGGCCCTTCCGGTGTCTGCTTCCCTGGATTACAGTGGTTACAGGCAGAGACTCCCCTATCACGTGAGCATTAACATCCACGGCATCACCTCTCGATTCGACAGCCACCGATGCCAATTGAGCTCTGGAGCAAACATCCTCAACATGGGGCAGGCGTTCTATTCCGCCTGAGCATCTTGGAAACCCTCACTAATCGTTCCTGGAATGAACCGTGAAGTGCATACCAACGGGTTTGAAGCCTACAAAAAGCTGTCAACTTCCCGAGAGCAGCATCCGTCCCCGAGGAATACCTGGTTGAAATCTACCGGCAGTCATGATCGACGTTCTATATCAGATTCGGTCTGATACCTTTGAGTGACAATATAATGTGCTCGCCAGGGTATTCCGCTGAGCTCTTTTGAGACTATTGAATACCGGCAGTTGATGAGACAGCGGCAATCATAATATCACTCACTACCTACCCTAGGGCGGGCTGTTTGCTGTACGGGTGTGAAAGGGGTGTCGGCACGGTACCTTATCGGCATCCCTCCCTGACAGTCCAGGAGTTGACCTGACTGAGAGGCTGTTGTTTGTTTGTAGATAACGGCCCAATTCTGATAGATTGGTGCTGGCGCCATTCTTGCTCCCCAATGCGCAAGCCCCACACTATGTCTACCGGTACTGATTTTCGCAAGAGTGACTCCAATGTCTCTGCTTAACCACTCCCTAAGGAACCCTATGATACGCTAAGCTCTCATCCTATCTTCGAAGCACAAGCACGCAATTCCTCTCAGTTCTCCCAATTGTCTCACTAGAGGAACTCCGGAGGCATCCCGGGCTGTGGTATTTGGATCCAGGAACCCCATCCGCCCTCCCAATTGCGTGAGATCGCAAGTCGGTGTCTAACCATTACCGGACCAGTAGTTCCACCCAACTATCACGTGCCACATGCGTCGCCCGCGATAAAGGCAGCAAAGGTCGGCCTTGGCAACCCCTGCAACCCAAAAGCGGGGTAGGAGTAGGTGGGTATGCTATGTCAAATAGTGGGCACGCATTGTGGGGGAAGCGACCCTGCGTATCGAATCAGTTGACTACGAAAGGAGCGCTTTAAAAACCAGCCCACTGCTCTGCCAGAAACACAATAGGGGATGATAAATATCTGATTCGCTGGGGCGGCAGTGGGCAAGGAATCTACAGCCCCGGTCTAGGTTGGGTGTCAGACCAGGAGCGGGGGATTTAAGAGACTCGATGAGGGAGGGCACGGGGTAGCGGGGGGTGATCTTTGCTGGATAAGAACCTGCGACACGTGGTGGATTGAAGTATCATACTCTGTGTTTATTCGAGCACCTTGCGCCGATTGAGGGGAAGTAGAAGTTCTGTTGAAATAATGGCTTCAATGTGACGGAAGCATGCTTGGTTAGGCATAGTGGATGCTCGCTCATTACTACTGTATATAGATACCTCTCTGAGGTATAAGTACCATTGTCTTGTACCCAAGTAATACAGAACAAGAGACAACGGACAAGTCTTCTCCTTATTCCAAAAGTCTACACATCTCTACTGAACTTCTACTTCCACCGTACACCTTACATACGAGATATTCCAACAGGTTATGAGCCCGGACCAATATACCTAACAGTTTACCAAGATCTCATACTTCTTCTCTCTTCCCTAATACTGAGAAACTCCACATCTATGCTGGGCATGAATGATACAACACCTCTCTCGAGAGATCGATACCGCTGTAAGTTTGGCAAGATTGACAAACTAAATTCCAATAACTATACGCATTGGGCACGTAATGTTCGTGCCTTCATGCGGGGAGAGGACTGCCTCAAAATTGTTCTGCGAGAGGAGGAAGAGCCAGCTGTCAACAACTATACCCGGTGGAAGGAGTTTCAGAGCAGAAAGGGAGCAGCATATGCCTTAATTTTTGCCTCCTGTACTCCTGAGATTCAGGAGTACATTAGCGATATCGATGACCCAGCCGATATGTGGGAAAAGTTGCATGAGAAGCTTGACGGTGCCACTTCTCGTGCAGGTAGAACTATGATCGCAAGGCAGTTCAACCAGTCAAAGCCTGAAGCCAATCAGCCAATTCAATCTTACATTGCGAAGCTACTTCAGTATCGACGCCATCTAGCAGGAACCGAGCAAACTATATCAGATGAGGCCTTTTCATCCCACCTAATCTCTACCCTCCCTGCGAGTTTCAACAGTTTCGTTGATATTGTCCTCCATCAGCCTGAAGGTTATACTGTAGAAAATTTAATTTCTAAAGTAGTAGAAGCAGAAGCGACTCTAGAAACGAGAACCAAGGAACAGGGCAGCATAAACACCAACCTTACCTCCGGAAGTGCACTCTTTACTTCCCAACAGTATTCTTCCGCAACAAACAATAGAGGACACCGTTTTCCGAGCCGTGGGAGCGGGCGATATAGTTACCGAGGGAACCAAAAAGGAAGAAGTAGACGACAAGAGCCAGTTACATGCTGGTACTGTGGCCTTCGTGGTCATAAAGAGTCTGAATGCAGAACCAAGAAGCGAGCTGCTCAATTCAGTCATCGCAGACTCAGACGATCCGAGAGTCACCACTCAAGTGCCGCTGTCAGCATTACTAGAGTCCAGGCACTAGTCGCAACAAGCAGAGATATCTTAGCCTATCAGGAGTGGGTAATTGACTCAGGGGCAACTCACCATATCTGCCATTCACGTGCTAGCTTTTACCAGCTAGCCCGTTTGCCTAAACCGATTAGTAGTATAATCTTAGGAGATGGGTCAGAGATCTTTGCATATGAAAGTGGTAAGATCTGTTTGAACCTCATGCCTAAATTCAGTATTGAGATCAGCGCAATCTATGTTCCGTCGTTCCGAATTTCCCTGCTCTCGATCGGTCAGCTCTCCTCCCAATACTCAATTACGTTTATGGAAACCTCATGTTATGTCCTGAGTCGCTGTGCTAGCTTGCACAACCAGCCGACCGAATTAGCTGTGTTTGCCAATGGTCTCTACCAGATGAAGGCTGAAGTAACAAGGGAGAAAGGAGCAGAGATCTTTGCTGCCACGAGTACTGCAAAGCCATCGCTGGAGCTATGGCACCAGCGCTTTGGACACATTGGTCGGCATAGCCTTCATCTTGCCTTAGGAGAATTGTTACCAAAGGGCAAAGACTCTACACCGATGACAACTTGTGAGCCATGTATTCTCGGAAAACAGCATCAAAACATCATATGCACTCCAGTCCCCTCCGTCTCTCGCCCTTTCAAACTTATACACTCTGATGTCTGTGGCCCGATCGCTGTTCCTTCCTTCTCTGGCCAAAGGTACTTTGTCGTCTATATAGATGACTACTCAAGAAAGGTCTGGGTATACTTTGTAAGAAGTAAGGATTCGTTGGAGATAACTTCTGTTTTCCAGGAATTCATTGCGCGGATGGATAAGGCCTATCCTCAATGGCCAATCGCAAGATTTAGGTGCGATAATGGGAGAGGGGAATATGATAATCGCCTCTTTCGCGGGATTCTTCGGGTGTCAGGAATTTCGTTTGAGCCAGCACCACCCTATACTCAGCACAAAAATGGGAAGAGCGAAAGAATGATTCAAACCCTGGTTACCAAGGCTCATACTCTGCTAATTGATGCAAAGTTACCGACTGCCATGTGGGCAGAGGCCATCATGACATCATCATACCTCCATGAGCGGTCACCTAGCCGACCGCTAAACTATAAATGTCCCTATGAGATGCTAAATATGGGAAAGAAACCTTCAATACATCATCTAAGACGCTTTGGCTGTATGGCCTACAAGCTTATTCCACCTCCTCAGCGTGCAAATAGGAAGTTTGCAGAGAGGTCACGCTTATGCATTATGATAGGCTATGTTCATGATGCGACTACAATATGGAGGCTATGGGACACAGTGGAAAAGCGCATGATTACAGCATCAAATGTTATATTTGATGAGGAGAAAATAGTGGGTAATGCGAGCTTTGAGGATGTCCTCAAAGCTGTACTACCAGAAGAGGTTTACTCTGATGAGGAGAAAGAAGATAGTGAGCCTACTACTCCCAGGATGGTAGAGAGACATCAGGAAAAGCCAAACGATAGCCCTACTAGTGAAGCTAGCATAGGAGAAATACCTGCAGAGGTTACTGCCGAAAAGGAGAACCTGCTAGAGCAGATGCGCGTAGAGGATATCTCGGCTCCAATAGAGAGACCGGAGGAGAAGAGAAAGCCAGATCTCAGATCTGCCATTAGCCTACACAGGTCAAGTCGCATTCAAGCGAATGCTGGACTCACAGATGCAAGCTCCAGTCTCAAGACTGATGTTCTCCCAAATACGGTTGAGATACCACAAGACACAAAAGAGCCTGAGTGTTACGCAGATGCTGCTTCAGATACAAGATGGCAGGAAGCAATGAAGAGTGAGTATAGCTCACTGAAGACGCATGGTACCTTCACGCATGTCAAGAGCTATGATAGAAAGCCAATTACATGCAAGTGGATCTATAGGATCAAGCGAAATGCAGATGGAACTAATCGCTTCAAGGCGAGATTGGTTGCAAGAGGATTTGAGCAAATCCCTGGACTTGACTATGGTGAGACCTTTGCTCCTGTGGCCCGGCTAACTACCTTCCGAATATACGCTGCACTAGCTCTCGAACTTCGTGCTACCATATATCATCTCGATGTAGTTACTGCATTCCTAAATCCTAAGATTGATGAGGAGACCGCAATAGCTATTCCAGAGGGACTCGAATGGCTGGACCCCGTACTGGCCAAGGATCTTACACCCCTCTCTGCCCTCCAACTTAATAAAGCACTCTATGGCCTCAAGCAGGCTCCACGGCTTTGGTACAAAGATATTGCAGCCGTTCTCTGTAACCTAGGATTTACTGCAAGCGGAGCGGACTCCAACCTCTACCTGTCAACTGCGCGATCTATGATGATCCTACTCTACGTGGATGATATCCTCATATGTGTGCGAAACAACAACCAATATCAACTCTCTCAAGTCATAGATGCCCTTCAGTCGCATTATGAAATCACAAACCTCGGAGCAGTCAAGCAATATCTTGGAATTGCTGTTAACCAGACAAAGGATTCGATTCAGCTAAGCCAATCACATTTTGCAGCTAACCTCCTTGCCAGATTTGGTCTACAGAGTTGCAATGGACATGCGACTCCCTTGGAGCCAGGATCCCGCTCATATCAGAATACGACACTTCTCCCAGAAACAGAACAAAAGACCTATCAATCGCTTGTGGGAGGAATAATGTACCTCATGTTGGGAACAAGACCAGATTTGGCCTATGCAATTTCAGTTCTGTCTAAGCATACTGCAAAGCCACAGCAGTACCATCTTGGAATGGCCAAGCGAGTCTTGAGATACCTCAAACAGACGCAAAAGCAATCACTTACCTATATCCTTTCGGACCACTCCCAAGTGCATGCAAGCCCAATAAGCGGCTACACAGATTCTGACTGGGCGGGAGATGCTACTGATCGCCACTCTACCTCTGGATACATCTTCCTCTACGGCCAGACAGCGATCTCTTGGAAGGCCAAGAAGCAGACACTCATAGCCTTATCTACAACCGAAGCAGAGTATATAGGAGCAAGTGAAGCTTCTAAAGAGGCCATCTGGCTTCGTCGCATTCTGTATGAGTTGCTTTCTGCTCTCCAGGATCTTGAACCAGCTAAGTCAGCCCTACCAAATGCGCCTATTACTCTTTATATCGACAACCAGGCTACTATCAAGTTGATTCAGAATCCCATCTTCCACGAACGAACGAAGCATATAGAGATCAAGCACCACCACATCCGGGAGACCTTTGAAAATGGGGAAATTGACCTCCAGCATGTTCCTATGAACAACAACCTTGCTGATATTATGACCAAGTCCTTACCGGCTACGGCATTCTGGTCTCATCTTTGTTGAATTCTTTAATTCGTTTCATATGTATATTCTCCTTGATAATATCGTATATTCCTCTACTTAGTATTATTTCTAGTTCACGGACATTACTACAGTGGAGTATGTATTACGTATATTTCATTGATATTTCTTGATACGATTAGGGGATTATGGCGTGCTTTTCTTATCTGGTGTTCGGGTTTATTTCTTACATTTTATGTATCATCATGCACGGTCATCGGTCATTTGATTTACAATTATGTTCTAATTATCCGTTCACACCACCTCAGATTTACGCATGTTTTATGGGATTTCCTTAGCAGTTCTTTAGGGTCAAACACGTTCGCACTTATGTTTTTCCTACTTATGTTACGGTCAAACACGTCGATACTTATGTTTTCCCTTACATTTCCTCTTAGTTACGCGAAGGATGCGCACCTGTATAAATAGGGGTTACCACCCATTTCGCTTAAGAGAATTAAGGACAAGAACTACTACCAATCTACCTTCATACAAAATTCCTCCTCGCTTAGCGCGCCCGCAGTATACTCCTTCTACTGTGTCGTATTTTCGTACAAAGTTATTAAGATAGTGCCGTACCGTACACATTTGAACAGGTTATGAGCCCGGTGCTTCTATAACTATACGACTTACACTCACGCGCTTCTGCTCACACAGCAAAAGTTTCACCGTCACCGAACCTTCTTTCATCGAAACAAAACCATGAAACGAAACATTCGCGTACGAAACGAAACGAAGATTTCCCAGTAAAATATTTTTCACGTAAAGTCTCGGCAAAAGTCTCAGCAAACGAAAATCTCGGCACAGCAAAAAGTCTCGGCACCAACCCCTATAATAAGGGGTTCCACCGTCCTTTTCCTCCGTCTCCTCCTTTTTCCTCCCAGGCTCCCTTGCGCGTCCTCCACATACCCCTTCGCCGTGCTCTTACCTTTTGGAAGTCTCTCACCAAGGACACAGCCATGGGAGATTGGGTTTGGTAGCACTCAGGCTACCTGCCCTCTACAAGGCTTCCATTAGGAAAAAGTGCTGGCGAATTTAGGGGGTGTGTGGTTTGTAACTTTGATCGTACAATTTTTACTTAGAATTTTCAACTCTGGCTGAAGGATCAGCCCACGGGGGCCTCCCTCATCCCCCATTTCCACCACACGACAACCTCTCTGAAGAAGAACTCGAGCAATCCGAAGGAGAACCAGAGCAACCTGAGGATCAACCACCTCCTCCTCCGGTCCCTCCTTATCCTCCACTACCTCCGGTACCTCCAACTCCTCCTCCACTACCACCTGCGCCGCCACCGGGTGCACCGCCTCCCCCTCCACCAATGGATCCTGCAGGCCCTGCAAACCTGCCGCCGCCCAATCCCGCCAACAATAAGCGACCCTGGGCACCTTCCTACAAACTGAGCTCCATCCCAAAGCTCACGGGCCCAGAAAACTACAGAACCTGGCGTGATATCTCGGAATATGTTCTCACTTTATTTAATTGTTGGGACATAGTAACAGGAATAGAAACAATACCGGATGAGGATGATACAGATAGCGACCCTCGAGAACAGTTCCAAGATCGTTACCAGTGGGCCTCGGCCTACTTCCTTGAAACGATCGATCCAAAATGGCTTGTTTTGTTGGCCACCCACAAAATACCAACCGCCATCTGGACAGCCTTCGAAGATAAATTTGCTTGTGAAAATACTTCCACCTTCTTTGACCAGCTCAATGTGGTCCTTGATTCCAAGTACGATACGTCCGAACCTATGCCGGACCACATCAACAAGTATGATACCCTATGGAATCGCATGCAACATCGTTGCTCCTCTGCTTTGGAAAGCGACCGATACGCTCTACCGTTTGTTTTTAAATCGGTATTTGAGTCAACCGAAGCCAAAGCCGCCGTTCTCCTCCGTTCCCTGCCTCAGTCGATGAGCAACATCGTCGACAACCTCCAAACCAAGGAGGACCTTACCTACAATCATGTCTACAACAAATTGTTAGACTTGAAATCCTCGGTTAATTGTGAGGACGATAAGGCGTATAAAAGCGCTGATGTCAAAGGAAAAGGAAAGGCTCGCGATACAGTCCGCCGGCAACCGGCCGAAACGAAGGAATGCTCCTACTGCAAAAAGCACTACCCCTCTGCTCGCAGTGAAGGCCACTCCTGGAATGAGTGTAACAAGCTCAAGGCCGACATTGAGAAGCGAAAGAAGGACAGAGCCAAACACTCGGCTATGATCGGAAAGGAAGAGACATCCAAACCGGTCAGTACCTCTACCTCCTCACCTCCTATGCAAAAGACCCCTTACCCGAATCAATGGGTTATCGATACAGGCGCAAGCTCACACATGACTTCGAACCTAGACCTTCTTATAAACTTTGAACCTTCACAAGGTACCGTTAAGTTAGGCGATGATTCGGTAATAGAATCATGTGGCCGTGGAACAGTGGAGCTTAAGGCCAAAACATCTGATGGCCGGACAGACTCTGTCTTTCTACAACGGGTTCTTTGGGTTCCTAAGTTGGGTTCTAGCAACTTGTTGTCGGGGCCCGCTATCGTTTCTTTGGGAAAAGGTTTTTCTTTGCGGAGCTCTGGGAAGGATATGTATGTTTTTAGGGAAAATAAAACAGAGGTTCTATGGGGAAAGCTTGACGGACAGGACTATGTTGTGCAAGAGGAAAAAGAAACAGCGAACAAGATGACTTACAAAGAGTGGCATGAAGCCCTTGGACATCCATCGCCGCAATACCTCAAAGCCGACCACTACTTCGACTCTCCCGCTATTCCTACCGTTCCGAAAGACTGGCAATGCGAAACCTGCATCACCTCCAAGTCAACTAAGTCAAAGCCCAAATCAACTGAGAAACGATGTGACACACCCTTCGAGCTAATTCACTCCGACCTTAGCGGACGATTCTCGAAACCTTCCTTTGGCAACTCCTGGTACTACGTTACCTTCATCGATGACAATACACGCTATGCTTGGATCTACACCATAAAAGCGAAGTCCGACACAGCAAAAGTGTTCGAACAGTTCATCAACGAAAGAACAACCCAGGATTCCACCACCATCAAAAGATTCCGTACTGACAACGGAGGCGAGTACATCAATGACAAGATGCTTACCCTTTTTCAGAAGCATGGAATTGCGCATGATAAGACCCCTCCTTACTCACATGAATCTAACGGTGTTGCCGAACGGTACAACCGTACCATCATCACATCGACACGCTCTATGTTGACTGGACTTACCCTTAGCCTTTGGGCCGAAGCAGTCTCCACCGCCGTCTACCTTAGGAACAGACTCCCTAACTGAGCCATAGGAAACTCAACGCCCTATGAAGCTATCTACAAAATAAAGCCGTTGATTAACCACTTGCGCCCATACGGGACCAAATGCTACGTCCATATACCAGAGGAGAAAAGAAAACCTGGAACGAAGCTACAGCCCCGGGCCTTGGAAGGATATCTTGTCGGTTATACCTCCTCCGACAAAATATACCGGATATATATACCATCGCAACATCGGATCTCCGAAACAAGACAAATCCATTGGACAACCAAGACAATTATACCACTTGACCCAACTGGACTGTCGGATCCAAAACAACCGACCCATACATCGGAGACCTTTGCGACCGTTACGCTTCCCTCTTTCCAGACTGCCTCGCACCCTCGCGACAAGCCTCAAGAAAACGAAAATAACGACCAACCTTTACCACTACCAAACGTTGAAGTACATCCACCTCCACCACCAGAACATCCAGAAGACTACGAAAATCCCGCACCTCCTTCTCCAACTCCGGAACCACCTGCAGATGAACCAGAACAACTTCCGGAACCCGCAGAAGGAACAAGGACTCGGTCTGGACGAGTTTCAAGACCACCAGTTCGATATGGCAGAAATGCTACCGAAATGCCTGACGAGGATCCTACCACTTATCACCAAGCTATAAACAGCCCCTACCGTGACCAGTGGACCTCGGCTATGGACTATGAAATTCTGGCGCTCGAAAAGAGTGGAACCTTTGATGTTGTCGATAAACCGATTGGACGGAAAATAATCGAGAGTAAGTAGGTTTACAGAGTTAAAAGAAACGCTGATGGCACACTAGAAAGGTATCGAGCAAGAGCTGTCGCTAAAGGATTTGGACAAATCCCTGGCTTCGACTTTGAAGAAACCTTTGCCCCCGTCATACGTTACGAATCTCTCT